>JAECUM010075672.1:0-13158 GCA_016617855.1 Megalonaias nervosa | reverse complement strand
CCTACATCGTAATATAATGTGAAGATTTCCAGCGGAAGACCCTGTGTAACTATTAACAAGCCTGGTCATGAACTCTTGGTAGGTGAACAGTTTGTTTACAACATGCAAACATGAAGAAACGTTAGCTATGTAAACACGCCGCCTACAACCCACAATCACTGACAAAACCAAAGTTCATCACACAATACAAGTTAAATATACATAACATAGACTACACAATACAAGTTAAATATACATAACATAGACTACACAATACAAGTTAAATATACATAACATAGACTAACTGTGTTGTTAGTTGTACTATTCATATCTTTACATTCCTTTATACACGAAATTATTCGTGTCATTTCTACAGCATATTATTGACTTGGTCCACACTAGGCCAGGCTGCACAGTTTGCCATGGTCCACACTAGACCATGCTGCACAGTTTGCCATGGTCCACACTAGGCCAGGCTGCAGTTTGCCAACAAGTTTCATTATTTGTATATGCTAGAGCTTGTTTGCATTTCTCTGTTTATTTATTTATTTATTTATTTATTTATTTATTTATTTATTTTATTATGTTTTTATTTTAATGCGAGTTTATGATTGTATTCGAATAATATATTATTCATTACCATCATATCATGTAATCATCTACGGAAGGATGTAAAGATGATCGTGATGATAACAACTAAATACTGGACATTTGCATACCAGATAAAATAATTTTTGTTCAACATCAACTCCATCTAGCACATGTAAACTAAATTATAGACAATGCATATTCACCTGTCCTCAAGACATTAAATAATTATGCAAATTTTCATAATATTAAACAAAAAGGAAACCATAACGTTTATCTAAAACTTCATGTATCGCTGAAATGTCTTGAAAGGAGTTCATTTTCAATATTTAACACTAAACTCTGTACCATTTTATTCTGCTGATTTAACATTTAGATTATTAATCCAATATGTTTCTCCAAAGAGATATATACTGATCAATGACAAATTGGTCCCTATGGCCATATTTCCTACAGAGTCTGCATTGTCCGAACAGTTATGTCGACTAATGCATGTTTTGACAGCATACAAACCAATATTTGTCAAGGACATTTTAGGTAATTTGATCTAAATGTGTTAGATATCGACGTAAAAATAAACTGCTCTATGCTTATTTTGGCGTAGAAAGATCAGACTTAGGGAAGTAAAGTCGAAATATTGCTAATATTATATTGATTTTTACATCTAACTTGGTCTGCATATGTATTTCTTTTGTGGTTAAATCGTGGCACTTACAGAACTGATATTAGCGTTATCTCTTAATAGTGAGCCGCAAACATTGTATTTTCGAAGAATGGAAGTGCAATGATAGATATAAAATATGATCTTAAGTAAGTAATGCTAAAGTGGGATGAAGTTGCACTTGTTTACTTTCTGTAAGACAATGATGCTTCGGTCGAAATGTGATCATGCGAAGTTAAATATACAGTATTTTAAACCTAAAAAAAATAAATGTCTTTAAATCAAGAGATTAGTCTAATGTCAACAATAATCACGTAAAATGCACGTAGAAATTAGGTAATTTAATGCATATTTATGTTCTTTTTGGTAAAGCTCCATCGGTTCATGCCGGGAAAGGGTGCCTTTGAAATCGAAACTTCATTTCATCCTTGAACGAATACTTGATAATGAAATAACTGTGAAATATCAAAATCAACAGTGAAGTAGTTTACGTTGCTGACACAAAATACACAATCTTATTTAACATGGATTGAGGGACACGGGTAAATTTTAAAGACCAGCTCTAGATGTTTCAAGCAAATAGATCGATATTTTTGAGTGTGATCTTCAAGCAACAAACCGAGCTGTGTTATTTTGAAATAAACAAAACTAACATCGGATATTTCTCATTATTGAAATAATTTACTTGGAAAGAATAGAATGCTTTTGAAAAACTGACCAGGTGGGGACTCATACTTTCAATATCATGTACCTAAATATATTTGATGTCTCGAATATAAATGTTAATGTTTCAGTAAAAAATGACATAAATAAATTAAAACAGTGTTTATTTCAAAAGTACGACGACCTAAGGGAAATGACATCATCCATGTTAGAATGCTTCCATCAAAATACAATAACAACAGCTTGCAGTATACATTTTAATGTTTGCCCTATAATGAGATAATTCGGCCTAGGTAAAAACAATCTAAATCATTAACACTTCAGCAACAGTACACCAGAAGAGAAAGCCTTGTAATTCAATGCATTCGTACAAAATGTCATTCAGAGGCAGGTAGTGTTATAAAATCAATGGCATATCTGTCATATCAACCCTATGGCAGTAATGACTCGATTTACATCGCTAATCCAGAACCTGCTTCTTAATTTCTCATTGACTTAATTTGCATGGCTAATCCGGTCTTATATTTATAATTGCTTTATTGACTCAATTTTCGTGACTAATCAGGTAGTAACTTCATAATCGCTTAATGACTCAGTTTTCGTGACTAATCCGGTACTAACTTCGAATTTGCTTATTGTCCTCATACTATGTAGGCAGCTTTTAATTTGATAAACAGGTCTCATATACTTACACAAAATCAATTCAAAAATCGTTTGTGAATCGATGAAAGTAAATTATGATGTTAAATGGACATATATGTTGTTTTTTTCTGCTGTGGTCGTTGTTTTGTTTTGTTTTCTGTTTTGATCGTTTTTAACTTTTTGTTTCTTTGTTATTTCTAAAAACCGCCACGGAATACCGTTTGAACAGAACGTATGCATACATACAGTTTGTTGTTTGATCAGTATAAGTGGGTTGTGTGTGTCTGCATTGAGTTAAGAACTGTAATTAACTGATAGGGCATCCTTACTGATAAAATGCTATCATAGCTGTATGTTCAGTCCATCTTATTAAAGACTGGATGAAAGTCGTAGTCGACGATCATAATGTCTCTGTTAAAGCAAGTTAACTGATTCTAACATGTTGGATGTTGGAAGCTGGTGACACATAAATTTCATGCTTTGTTCTTAGACGAAGTAAACTAGCTTTCATGATGTTTAACGCGGTATTAATGTCAACATTGCAACTGAAAACAAATATGTTAAAAATTGTAAATTATAACTGACAAGCAGAGGAATATTTTAACCAGTACCCGAACCTTGTTTTCGATTGGGGCTATTATATAACACTGTGTCAAATGCACAGTTTAATAGCTACATTTATGCAGCATCGTGATCATATCATCTACTTAAACATAGACTCATTTCATTGAACCCACCAACACCCTCAATTATCAGAAAATGTCTTCTTGTGTGATCTGGATTGCCACAGTTGTAACAGATAACGCCATTAACTCTTCCCAAAATGGGAAATATCTGCAGCCCGTCTAGCCTGTGGATTATGTTCATTAGTACTAAATCATTCGTGTGCTCCTCACGTCCAAATTGTATGCTGAACAGGTATTGAACTATGTGAAACAAAGTGAAGAAGCGGTATTATTGTGTTACGTAATCGAATAACACTTTGCTTTGTATTGTTTCAAGACACGCTGATTGTTGAGTTTAGGTTGAGTCAGCTGCAGACTCTCTTGTATCTTCATCCTGGATTGCACAATGGATAACAAAAGACATTAACTGATACATTAAAATAATAATGCTGAGAAAGATGTGAAGCAGAACACAATTTTAATAACTTTATTGTACTTTCAACATATATTTCCGCATGAAATTATGCTGATTATAACAAAGTTTAATGAAACATTCTGCGCATTCCACTTTATTCCGGTTAATCATCCTATGTTAGAGACTTCAGAACTAGGAAGTATCATGGGTCGGAATGCTACTAGTCTAATCACCAGCCATATTGATCTAAAATAATGATTACGTCCGTCATCAATATTTGCAGTCGTTATTCAAATATGGCCTACACCAAATAGGCTCGTGCAATAAGGGAGCAGAGACTCTAATTATCGAAATTTGGATGGGTCCGAGCGCAGGTTTTCGCTCAAAACTTGGCAAGGTTCGGAATACAATTCACCTTCATCCCAAGACTTTTCTAAGGTCATCTATCCCCCTGCTTCTGGCAGCAGTTTCTTGTCTCATTTACTCTGGGGAGAACATTCTCAACGAAATGTATGTAGTGACTGGTATGTAAGTCTTGTTGGTACTGTGCTACGTTACCATGCACATAGTATTGCTCCGAAACGTATATGATGACATCTTAGTTGAAATAATAAGTGCGGGGGGGGGGAGGGGAGGGGGGGGTAAAAAGGAGGATACTAATATGCATCTGTCAGAGGAGATCTATCAGTAATATGCTTCTTACATTCAACTAAATTGTCTATTTTTCTGACAGTTCTTAGTTATGACTCTTGAAAAACAACAACAGAATTCAGTCCTTTTATTAATCTATCTATTTGTACAACACCCTGTCATTATCCGCAGTCATTCTCGATGTGTCTAATAGAACTTTCATTGGATTGTGTAAATGTAAACCGCATACACTTTCTCATTAAGACAACATATCGGTTACAACATACACAAAGCCAGAGTTATATTTATTTCAGCGAAGCTGCTTGTGTCGATAGACACGACTGAATTATTCTTTTCAGTGACCTACATCAAGCTTAATGACATAATTTCATACATGTTATGATGACGTGTTTCTTTTGTATTGACAATTAAAAAATGGGATTCCTGGTTTGTAACTCTACATATTGATCATCTATTAAATATAAACCAAAAAGGTTTATTATTTATCGATGCGAGAAACAGGTATTTATTTATTCTGTGAATCAAAATTAGTAAATAGCACATTTTTAATTCGTTCGACTATTCACGCTGGTACAGACAAATTAGTGTTAAACGAACGCACCACTTGTTAAACAACAATTAGACCGTATGTACACTGGTATATAAATTTACGATTCACTGGATATACACGAACAGTCTCCAATATAACGCTTATAAAACAAGCTGCATCAAATTACCGGGCGTTAACAATGTGTGTGTGTGTGTGTGTGTGTGTGTGTGTGTGTGTGTGTGTGTTATAATGTAAATTCTATAAAGGACACATTGCATTGTTTGCTGCTTTGAAATGTTAAAATTTAACTGCATTCTCGATTATTTCAACAACACAAATAGGCCAGTTGGACGTATCTAATCATCAACTGATAAAGTACAAATAGGCCAGTTGCACCTATCTAATCATTCATTGAAAAAGTACAAATAGGCCAGTCGGATGTATCTAATTATCGATTGAAAAAGTACAAATAGGCCAGTTGGACGTATCTAATCATCGATTGATAAAGTACAAAATAGGCCAGTTGGACGTATCTAATCATCGATTGATAAAATACAAAATAGGCCAGTTTCATGTATCTAAGCATCGATTGATAAAGTGCAAGTTGGCTAGTTGGACGTATCTAATCATCGATTGATAAAGTACAAATAGGCCAGTTGCACGTATCTAATCATCAATTGATAAAGTACATGCATAAGCTTTATAATCTATTTATTCATAAACTATATCATAATATTCTGTATAACAGCTATGACACTTTTTGCACAAGAACAGTCACTGATATTTGCTACACACAACACTCAGCTGCAAGGACAACCGTGTAGATATTTTTCAGCATCATGGAAACATTTTGTACCAGCACTTGCTGTTTGGAGAAAAGAAGACTCTATCTCCCCAAAAGTAATTTGAAACTTTTATTGTTGTGATTCTGATAAGCCTACAGATCATAATTAGTTTAGCTAGTATCATAGAGGCTCACTCCTCACCCACGTGAATACAGGTACGATGTCAGTGATCATTAAATGCGAGCATATTTGACCACTCGACCGCCCTTTAGAGACAGCCAGTTTAAGAGAATGTAGCTAGTATTATGGAGACAGTCTGTGACGATTGTTATGGTTGGGGTGGGGTGCTCCCAATGTTTTATTTAAACTATTATAGAAGTCCCACCATGGCTTTATTTTGTTGGAAGTTAAATTTAGTGAAAGATAGATGTAAAGCTCCGAGCCCCCAGTCAGCAATGCCGACGGTTCGATGGTTAAATACACAAAAAAGGTTGAAATTCAATGAATAACAATTTAATAACAATTCATCAATCAAATGACTCAAATTTCCAATTACACTCCTTCCGCTCGACCCTTTAATAAGCCTATTGCATCACTTGATTAGCAGTGTGAGATTGATTTCCACCTGTCCTTGTATTTCTACTCATCTGGTGTATCCTTTCTCTCTCCTATTTCTCCCAATTCCTTCTCCACTTCCTCCTCGACTTTTCCCCAAATTCCTTTTCCTCATCCTCCTCCTCGACTTTCTCTAGACTCCTCCTCCACTTTCTCTCCCACGACTACCCTTCTGTAGACTTCGACTGTCTCCACTACAGTCTCAATCCCGTCTCCAACTCGTGAAGACTTGGGACCCAATGGAACCCGGTGTTCTGTGTCCCCTAAAAAGCTTCCTGTGAAAACACAAGGACGGTACAATCTTTTTCCTTAGCCCTCTCATCTCACACTACACACAGCCTATCATCAGATAACGGCTATTAAATTCTTTCGGTCACGCATTCGTTCACATCGAGATACCCATACGTTCTTGGATGGTAAAACAAACGTCATAATACAGCACGGTATCAATTACTTCTTATACATACATCAATAAATTCCTTCACATCAGTACATATTCCTAATCCCGTTATACTAAACAATATCACAATAATCAGACGCATTTATTTACCTTACATCTCATACAAAGTACACAAACATTCAAATATCCATGCTCTGATATATGCATACGTTCATAATATCTAATCTCACATACATTAACCATGTTTCCAAATTCACAATTCAAGCATGTGTAAATTCTAACATAACGCATTAATAAATGCAATAGTTTACTACGAAGTAACCTAAAAGCGAATTACAAAATTAATTCTAACCACAAGCTAACAATCTACATAATTCCGTATCGCATCTAATAGCTCTCTATGTAGGCTCAAGTTCATTTCTCAAATACGCATGTAAATGAAACACTACAAAGGTAATTCTACATACTAAACGATCCTTGTAATTATGTATACATACTACAAATAATTACAATTATGATGCCGCAGTATTCTGCAAAAATCGAGCATACAACTTACTCACCTTTTCGAAGCTTTGTCTTTCCTTAGAATCTACCTCTAAGTTTTGCAGCCAAATTACGAGTGGCTTCTTCTCGGAGTAACCCTAATGATCTACAATTCTTCCAGGCGAATACTAAATTTTCTCTTACGAGTTCGGAAAGCATCATTCGGGTCTGAATTGTAATCACACCATCTATCTCAATTTCGATTGGATATCGCTGTGAACCGATCCAATCAAACTTAGCAGACAATGTCCTTCTCGCTGTCTGTCAACGTGGGGCTTTATTTTGATCGCTGTTCTAACCTTTAACACACAGGTGTGATAACGGCAAGCCTTTGTTTATATGGTGCGATCTATCGCCTTTGCCGATTCAAGTTTCCGGTCTACGGCTCGTCATGTAACCTCGCGTAAGAGTTCAACACTAACCCCGCGGCAATCTTAAGACATCAAACACAAGGCCGCGGTAATACTCCCAAGACAGGCAGATTATAGCTGGTACATGACTTTATAGGTGGGGCTTAGCAAACGTGACACAGTCAACATATGATAGTTTAGCTTGTGTTATGGAAACAATCGTCAGAAGATAGTTTAGCTAGTGTTATAAAAATAGCCAACAAAAGATAGTTTAGCTTGTGTAATGGGAACTGTCAACATAGGATAGTTTAGCCAGTGTTCTGGAGACAGTCAACAGAAGCTAGTGTTATGGACACATTCAACATAAAAATAGTTTAGCTGTGTTATAGAAACAGTTATCAGAAGATAGTTCAGCAAGTGTTATGAAAACAGTCAACAGAAGATAGATTACCTTGAGTTAGTCAACAGAAGATAGTTGAGCTAGTATAATAGGAACAGTCAACAGAAGATAGTTGAGCTAATGTTCTGGAGACAGTCAACAGAAGATAATTGAGCTAGCATAATGGAAACAGCCATCAGAAGTTAATTTAGTCAGTGTTCTTTAGATATGGACGAGAGTAGAAGTATATACAAAATATCATAGATAGCCATACAATATTGTTCGTTGTTTTAAATACGTTACACGTAGACTGGAGCTTAAGGCAAATTAAAGTCATCCAATATGAGATATCTTTTCCTCAACCTAATCAAAATCGTTCATCCTATCTTTACCGCCAGTTGCTAATCGGTGGAGGTTAATCATAGTCTATCATATGCTCGTTGATTGGAAAAATTAATCTTTGTGGTATCAAGGGTTTAAATGGACGTCGGTATATAATCACATCAAACATTCATGAGTGTCAATGATACAGATGACCGTAATTGATCAACATTTTATTTTATATTTCCTGAATACATTTGCCACAAAAACATAGACCGAAATGAAATGTTTATTTCATTGAGAGTTTTCAGTAGTAGATTTGTTTTCAAAAGAGCAATACTTAATTAGTCAAAATACATAGGAATTAAACATGCTTGTGATTTCGATAAAATTAGATACAAAAACTATAGTGGTAATATTCACATACATATAATTGATCAATTTTGACCAAAAAAAAAATTAAATATATTTTTGGGAATATTTAATTTTAATTACCTTGGACAATCAGCGGTATCTTCTTTCATTGCCAAATTTTTTTAACACGCTATAAATTACTTTGGGAAAGAAACTCCATTGCTTACAGGACGAAATAGCTTATTTACCCTTCAACGATGTACAACCCAAAAAACTGTTGATTGCAGGACGAAATGACGTATTTACATTTAAACGATGGAAAAACCAAAGCTCTATTGTTTACAGGACGAGACGAAATAGCTTATTTAGACTTCAACGATGGACACCCAAAATCTTTATTGATCACAGGACGAAACAGCTCATTTACACTTCAACGATGGACATAACAAAAGTCTATTGAATAAAGGACGAAATAGCTTATTTACATTTTAACAATGGACACCCAATAGCTCTATTGATTAAATGGCGAAATAGCTTATTTACACTTCAACGACGGACAACACTATAGTCTACTGATTACAGGACGAAATGGCTTTACAATTCGACGATGGACACCCCAAAACATTATTGCTTACAGGGAGAGATAAGTTATTCACACTTAAATGATGGACAACCCAAAACTCTGGTGAGGACAGGACGAAATGGCGCATTTACACTTCATTGATGGACAACCCAAAACTACATTGAGAACAAGACGAAATAGTTTACATTTCAAAACTTTATTGAGGACAGGACTGAATGGGGTATTTACATTTCAACGCTGGACAACCCCAAGATTCGAGTACAGGAAGAAATGACGTATTTACACTTCAACGATGGAAAACTGAAGAAAAAAAAACACCATGCAATCGGATTATATCAATTGCTGACACGTTATTATATTATATGAGATTTAGTTTGTTTTGCTTTAACAATATTGTCAAGTTAATACGGAATGTTGACATGGATTAAAAACATGAATATACTTGTCATGCATTGTCAGTCTCTTTGACTGTTGTATGTACTCAATTAAACCGAAGCGCATGATCTGAACTGAATAGCAGTAAATACATTTTCGCAGCAGTCCCTAAATTCCCTTTTTCACAAAATCAATACCCGTGATTAATTTATTTCTAATTTGTTGTATGTACAGCACTGAATAACGGGGGCACTCTGGAAAACCTATTTCCGATACTATCTAACGTAAGTGTTGTGTTTTTAACATACGTACTGAAAGGAGAGACTACCGAAGCATTTCATGCAACGAAACGATAACTATTCTCATGCATTTTATTTTGAACTTTCCTAGCTTATAAATATGAACGGTAAGTTAAAACATCATCTAGCTTATAAGCACGAACCCCTTGTTGAAACGTCATTTCCCTTGTTGACATGATTTTTTCCTGTAACCTTGTGACATTTCATATATTTAGATGTTTCAACGATCATTTACTATATTATTAAGGACACATCGCTTAGATTGGATGATCATGTGTTTAAACACTACTCTATCTTAGGTATGATAAATTGTTTCTAAAGAGAGATTGCAAAACATTTTATGGGAATAATAATTCAAGCGGTAGAAAGCTACATAAAAATCGCAATCTAGAACATTAGTCATAAATAGGAGCCAAATATTAATTGGAATTCCAAATCTAGACCCTGAGTCATGAATACGAGTCAAATATTAATCGGATTTCCAAATCTAGACAAGTTATGAGTAAGAGCCAAATATTAATTGGAATTCCAAATCTAGACCCTGAGTCATTAATACGAGTCAAATGTTAATCGGATTTCCAAATCTAGACAGAGTCATGAGTAAGAGCCAAATATTAATTGGAATTCCAAATCTAGACCCTGAGTCATTAATACGAGTCAAATGTTAATCGGATTTCCAAATGTAGACAGAGTCATGAGTAAGAGCCAAATATTAATCGGAATTCCAAATCTAGACCCTGAGTCATGAATACGAGTCAAATGTTAATCGGATTTCCAAATCTAGACAAGTTATGAGTAAGAGCCAAATATTAATTGGAATTCCTAATCTAGATAAGACACTGAGTCGTGAATAAGAGGGAATTGTTATTTGTTATTTTTAATCAAGACGCTGAGTCGTGAATAAGAGGGAATTGTTAATTGTTATTTTTAATCAAGACGCTGAGTCGTGAATAAGAGCTAAATGTTCAATGGAACTCCCACTCTAGACACCAAGACATGAATAATAGCCAAATGTTAATTGGAATTCCCACTCTAGACCCTGAGACATGAATAAGAGCCAAATGTTAATTGGAATTCCCACTCTAGACACTGAGACCTGAATAATAGCCAAATGTTAATTGGAATTCCCACTCTAGACACTGAGACCTGAATAAGAGCCAAATGTTAATTGGAATTCCCACTCTAGACACTGAGACCTGAATAAGAGCCAAATGTTAATTGGAGTTCCCAATATAGACCCCGAGTCATGAGTAAGAGCCAAATGTTAATTGGAGTTCCCAATATAGACCCTGAGTAAGAGCCAAATGTTAATTCGAGATCGAAGATGCCTGAGAAGTTTGTATTATCATCTACATTATTATGCATTTATTACTTATTTGTTTTCGATGAATGGTAAGGCATCTTTTTTTTTTTTCTGGCGTAATTTGTCACGTGTTTGTTACAGACAGAGTTTGTTACAGTCTGAGATTGATGTTGAAACTTCCCACTGTACCAAAACAAAGAATGAGGGTGGCACTCTGGTTCCTCTTAAGTTTTAATATTTTGGGCCTGAAAACAAAATTTAACAGTAAATTAAAAATGCATGCATCCGGAGAGCCGTTACACTTCTCTCAGTTACGAAAATATTCCATTGAGCCGCAAACGAAAGTCGATATATTGTTGTGAAAGTTTTAGATTCCCGAAGTTTCAGCTTAGAGAAATTAGCAATGTGAGCTCCCTTTACATGGCGGGTTTAGTATTTGCTGTTAGTCTGAGACTTGCCTCCAACTGATCTGAAACTGTTCACATGGCATGCAAACCCATTATACAACATTGTGCATGAAAGTGGATGCTCTTGTTGAGAAAAATATGTCTCTTATTGCTGTTAGTTACACTGCACACATTAACACCTGTCAAATCAATTTACCCAAACTGATTTTCATTTGTTTGATATCGATCTCACCCACAAGTGGTCCACTTTCAATAGTGACGGACAATAAAAACTGTGCCCACATATTGTCAATATTTAACTGACTTTAAAGACAATTGAACAACCTACATTTCTAATCAATCACGGCCAAATAAACGTGCAAACACCAAGCTGAAGTCTGCACATGCAATTAGTGAGAAATGTTCAACTGCTATTTAGCGTGTTTAGGGTAATTACTATATATATGCTAAGATTTAGCAAATATATCTTTTTGATTGTAACTCTTACAAAGTAAGCATTCTTCATTTCATAAGTGTTTTTGATGAGGTGATTTTGAATAATACGCTTTGACGTTTCTATGACAATAACGAAATTTTGGGTGCATGGTTGAGTAGAAGATGAAACAAATGGTAGACAAAGATTGACATGAAAGTCAAACTGTGTTTTATAATATAGGAATCGCAAACTGTTTTCCGTATCATCTTTATCTCTCTTTGTGTGAATCATATGAAATGCATTTGTACGTACTGAGTCATATGAAATGCATTCGTACGTATTGAATCATATGGAATGCATTTGTACGTATTGAGTCATATGAAATCCATTTGTACGTATTGAGTCATATGGAATGCATTTGTACAACGTATTAAGTCATATGGAATGCAGTTGTGCAATGTATTGAGTCATATGGAATGCATTTGTGCAACGTATTGAGTCATACTGAATGCAGTTGTACAATGTATTGAGTCATATGAAATGAAGTTCGATAGCATATTGAGTCATATGGAATTTATTTGTACGTATTCAGTCATATGGAATGCAGTCGTACAAAATATTGAGTCAAATGGAATGCAGATTTACAACACATTCAATCAGTTTAGTAATTATTCATGTGCTTACAAGTTTATTTATCGCGATATATTAGTCTCTGATATATAAGGCATATTATTGTTGGATTTCGAACCCCGTATAAACAGTAATATACCAATGAAATTTGGTCCCTTGTTTACTCATGTACATATCTAGTCTGGACAATATTAAAATTCTCTTATAGGGACATTGCAGTCGCTAATCGGTGATTTCAGATTCTTTCATCCGAGATTATCATTAACATTTCTTCAGATGGTTGTAGGGCAAGCAAGTTTTGAAACAGTAAATATCATGAATATTGTGCGAAATGTATCCAAAAAATGGTAAGACTGTCCCTCATGAGAGACGGTAGAAACAATCAGGTCTCAGAAGAGTTGTCCTGGGTTCATCTCTTGAACTGATTCATTAAGGAAGTCCTGAGAACTAGTTGTACCCTTATTTGTGCATTTTCAAGCTAAAAGCTGGCAGTTTCTGCCACATACATTACCCTAGAATTATGTTCTAATAGTGTCGTGTAGGTAGCACAGTCTATTGGTCCATATAGACCAGCATTAACACTCGACATTACTCAACACAGGACTG
>JAECUM010075670.1:0-16065 GCA_016617855.1 Megalonaias nervosa | reverse complement strand
GGTTTTGCCATTTTTCATGTTATGATATGTCATACATGACATAACAAACCCCTATGGGGGTAAATTGGCAATATTGAAACAGATGACACCATTTTTCCCCAATTCCCTTTTCCAAGTCGAATCAAAAATTGGCGGCCAAAAATGTTCAATGAAAACCAAAAAAAATCCAGAAGGCAGGGTTATAAAAGTTTTCCCACGAACGCAGCCAATCAGTTAAGAAAATACTGCACAATAATTTCAAGGGCTTATTTGGACCAATCAGAATCACATAAAGTGATATGTTCACATGTATAATATCAAACATATTAAACTACACACACTATAGGCAAAGTGTACCGACTATGTGATAGCATTCTATGTTGCACAATTAGTATTATAATGCATCCTAAATGTTTCGTTTGTATTGCTCTACTGAAAGAAGTATTTTCATTAATGGGAAAAAATACAACAGTGCGAACATCTAGGTCTATTACATTTAGTTGATGAACCCTTTTTAAATGATATATTTGTCTAGTTTAAAATGAATTAGGAAATCTTTATGAGTCATAGTCCGTTTTATAAGCAAGTGTGTGTTTGCTTTTGTGTAGCTATTTAGCACTTATATTACACGATAATTGTAATAAGTCACAATATTTATTGATAATCTTACTAATATTAGGTAAACTTGGATTATATTCAGTAACAAAAGGAGTGATATCTTCATTTCTTTTTTTGATTTTATATTGTAGTGATATAGTTGATTCTGAGATGAAACGTCTGTTGAAAGAAACCTATTTGATTCACCGTCTTAATACAATATATCCAAATGATCTAAATTCAAAGATTCTATATAACGTTCATTAATAAATAAATAATTATAAATTAATTCATAAATAAGTAAAACATTTATTGGACTTTTTTTGTACTTTATTATCACTCTAATTATATACATACAATTACTATCTGCATAAGACTGACAGTAATATAATTTAGTCATTTTATAAAATAAATAGTCATAATGTACAGTAAATTTATTTCATAACATCCTTTGTTTTTAAATTTATTTGTAAAATTATTGCTAGGATATTATTTTTATTACCTTTCCATTACTTGGGTTTATTTTATACATTAGAATAATACTGAATTATTCTTCAATAATCGTCCAAGGGGACGTAATTCAAATTTCACTCCTTACATTAACATAGTCAACAGAACATAAATTTGAAATATAATGTACAATCTTCAGTATTTTATCAGGTTAAAATATATTATAAATCATAAAATATATATAATTAAAATATTAATAAAACTGTTTATCTCTATTTATTCATAAAGTATGTACACACACACACACACACACACACACACACACACCATCTTTTGCACCAACCAGTACATTGCACCACCTCTCATGTATATTAGTTATTGGTTTATATTTATTGCTATCATACATGCAATGCTGATGCACTTCATAGATTTTGTACTTTTTGACATATCAAAAGAGTCCTTTTGTTGGAAGCATTCAGCTTTACAGCCATTTAACCGACTCTTGATCGGCGTAGTTCTCTCAAGGTCATGCTAGTAAGGTACAGCAAGAATATGCTGCAGTAGATCATAATGTCAGGTTAATGGAAGATTAAAAAGCAGAATGCGGCAAACTAGGTTACAGGTATCATCGCTGATGATTTGTACTGAAACACGCTCCGACTTTGTTGTTGAATATGTATACCTCTTAAAATAGCATACGGAAAGGGCTGAGCTTTGCAAACATTAGGATAAGTTAAATATCTGTTTCAAAAGTGGGGATAGCTAGCTGAATTCTCGGACCAAAGAAAGTAAGTTTGTGTTTTTTAAAACAAGTATACCAAAATCTCTACGTGCCAAAAATTTGGAAACTTGAAATAAAATATACAATGAAATGTCATGATAACATAACCAAGGCATCTGCAAATGCATGCGAGCATGTGTACCAAGTTTTACATGTCTTTCTCAAGTGCATTTTGCCAAATTGCGCTAAGATGATTTTGGTCTACAAGTCCCTGAATAAAAAAGTTTCCTAATGTGTGTCAAATGGAACGACTGAGGCATTGACATGAACATATAAATAATCAAGCCATTTACACATCAATGCAAATATGCGTAACACATTTGATTTATTTACATGCAGCGGATTTTGCTTAAGCGTGCGGACACTATATAGTAAGGAAAATGTACGTTTAGACAATACAAATGTGTGAGATAAGTTTTTAACTGATGCCAGTCATGATAACATAGTAAGGTCATGGGAACTACTCAACATGCCTAGTCAATCTGGTATGGTTTGGTTCAGTCCCCTTTGATGTATCGTGCTTACAAGAAAAGACCGACAGATGGAAACACAAAACCAATGTCTCCCTAATGTAAATGAACAAAGAATGATAGATTGCTGAAATCTCGAACTGAATAACAGGAAGTGGCTGTTTTCCATTAATAAATAAAATAGGTCCTAAAACATAAATATTTTTAAACGTTTTTTGACATCTATTGAGCGATGTCCAGTTTTGAAATAAAATTACAATAAAACATTAAAACTGAAAGAGATAAAAAGGAGTAAAACAATATGTCACAAAAACAGCCAGAACCAGAACTGATTTTTAAGGTTTTGTATTCACAATCAGCATGTACCAAAAATAAGTGAGAACCCGTCATCACCGATATAATTAAGAAATATCCTTTCAAGCCCGCAAAATATGGACAAAATCCAGTAATATTATAATAGACGAAATAACTACTAACAGTGAGCATTGTTATCATGCTCGTAAAAACGTGCTTTATGATGAGGCTCATAATAATATAAATTTTCAATAATGTATTAATCAGAAAATCATCAAATAAGTTTGTATAATGGTAGAATCGGAACAGAGCAAAACACAGAAAACAAAAGACATCGGATTAGCGAATAGGACTGATGCTGGTATATAGCTTGTAACAATGCAAATGTGTGTGTGTGTGTGTGTATATATATATATATATATATATATATATATATATATATGTATATACATACACACACACACATTGAAGCCAGTTCATTGCTTAGAATAAACCAATTTGTATGTTTGTCATATAAATGCGGACAATAACAAAGAGAAGAAAAGACATGAAAGACAAAAAGGTTTTAGTGAGCAGGACTCAAGGTTTGGTGCGCAACACATCGCCAACCTAAGTTGTACCCCTAATGAAAATTGGTAGCAATTGTTGCAAATGTAGCTTACCGTTTGGCATGTCGGAATCCTACCATCATATCAGCCTAGGTCGACTGTGGCGGTGTGTCACTGAGGAAAGTAGTTTACTAATACTGTGATCATGAGAAGTTCTTATATGAATAACGTGTGATATCACGCTTCTTCAAAACGGACGAAAATAAAATTAAGTTTCTTCTAGACACAAAGTAACCTTCAGGTGCTCCTCTATGGTGAAACAATACATTAGCAATAGATGAAACTGTATTGGCATTATGGCATCATTAAAACCATTTTAGGGAACAATGATCTCTATTGTAGGTCACAGTGACCCAATTTTGGTGTGACACATCTACATCCCTAGATGCACCCATGGTGCAGGTTGATGGAGAAAGTGTACCCTATTATACTTATACTGCCCGCTTTCTATGCGCAGTATGACAATGGATATTAAGAGCAATGCACTGTCATTTCCTTTCGACATGCTAAGATCACACAAATGTTGCAGGGCGACAAACGTCCAGGGTCAAGCTCGTTATCCGTCAGCATTTGTAGCAATACATGTCAGTCAGGTGCTCGCGCACTCATCGGCTTTGCTTATTCTATATCCGGATAAAATATGATTGTATTACAATAAAAATCAGTTCTGGTTTAGCTGTTTTCCTGACTAAATTACTCATCTAACAAAATTAACCCCTTTTTGAAACTGATCCACTTGAACTAACAGGAGCCTTAGTCCCTCTTCTGTCTCTTAACGTATCACAAGTGAAAGATGCCAAGTTGATATCTATACACTAAATAATATGCATTGTTTTATGTAATTTGCTTATTACGGGTGAGTGAAAAGAGTAAGATTATCCATATAACCTTCATGACTTTAAAGTGTGCTAGTTCTTATATGTTTCATAGTGGAATACATTTTTCTCGTAGTCATGAGAAGTTCATGAACGAATACCATGTAACGCTTCCTCGAAAAGAGAAAAAGGAAGAGTTTCAATTATTCTCAACATGGTGGCAATAAGAAATGTTCGAAAACATATCCGTTCATTTAGCGAGATCTCATTAAATAAAAGTTTTAAAACTCTAGCAACAAACACAACATTCAAGAGGAGTAGCAATAAAGACTTTCATGATGTCATTCGTTACATTTACAGTGATTGCACAGTTTATATATCACTAATAAAGTACGGCAAGCAATCTTTTGATTGAATCTTGCATCAGTATGACCAACTACTCAGGGTAAATAGCGAAGAAGAGCTGGTTACTAAAATGGCTGGAAATTCAACCAGTATGACTCACTGAGATGAACAATTTCATTACCAAAGCACTACATTTTTGATGCTTTTACAGCGATAATGACAGGAGTTTTTCTAACGGAGGGAGCTCCCTCCTTGCCACAAAAATAAGGGGGAGCAAAAGAAAAAGGAGAGGGAGGAGGAATCGGCCATTGTTCAATACTTATTCAACACTTCAAAATCCCCTTCTTTCTTTCTTCCTGCTCCACTCTGTTAGAGCCCAATTAAGATAAAATCTTTAAAAGATGTTGTCTCTAGTTGTAAAAACATTAATCAGCTGATTGTTTCTGAACTTGATGAATATTGTTCTGTGGAGAGACTCCCATTTTCACAGTGTGCTTTCTGAAAGAGCATATACATTGCTTGCTTAGCCAGTGGAACAAGTGTGGAAGCTGTTGTTTTTCGTTGTTATGTGCAATTTTCCACAGCTCACGTATATTGTCTTTGAATACTTCTACTCCAAAATAAGATTTGTCCCTAACAAAGTTCAGCCAAAGTTTAACTTTCTTGAATTAGTACTTTACTGACTACTATGCCAGATTTACAGATCCAAAATGTTGCATTTGGATTTTATGTCCATTAATGTCATAGTCTACTTGTTCAAACAGAAGTATTTTGATCAAATAAATATCTCTACTTCTTAATTTCAGTTTTAGATTTTTAGATTTTAAATTTTAGATTTTTTTTTTAAATTTATCTTAACCATATGCTACAGCTTCATTGTTTTGTAGTTCAAGATCCCGCAGGGTTATATTGTGGTGAGAAAAAAAAACAAAAATTGCACTAAACTTTTAAATTGTCTGTGTTTAAATCGGCTTGTTAGCAGCATGTTTTCATCCAAACAGTATGTAGATCGGCCTCTTATTCAACACCATTTTTAAATTCAAACTCACTGATTGGAATCTCCATTAACACTTTCCCAGCTCTAATAATCTGATACACTTCCTAACTTAAAAAAAAAAAAAATGCCTTCATCACAATCATCAGCCACTATGTGCAAAACGAAATCATCATCTAAAGACGAACCATGCTGGGAATGAGCTATTTTGGATTTTCTAGGTATCCCGAATTATAAACGCACATTTGTAAACCTTCCTTGATGCAGGGTTCAAATTATGACAGAATACTGGTTCCGGAATCCAATGTGCCAATCAAATCTAGTTTAATAACGATTCAGGTCAAGCCGAAGAAAGTAGTTGTGATAAACAGTTACAGAAAAGGACATGTCGCAAGAAGCGTTACCGGCGTGATTTATGTCGCGACAACCACTTTAAGGGTGAATGACGGAATAAAATTGTATACTGTACAGGGTATATATGTGTGACTTTAAGATAATTTGCTGGAGTTCTCGCGCATCACTTGTCTAAATATGCAAATTTTGCGCGATTCACACAAAAGAGTGCCCTGACAGCACCTGTGTTCTTATTATTATCTAATGTCTAGATGTAAATACCAAACGATAGTCTGGAGACGTTATGGAAGCAATTTCTAAATCATTTGGTATTTTCTAGCTTTGCAGGTCAAGCCAGGAGTGGAAAGCATAAAAAATGTGTTAATGTTTCTTGTACATTGTGTGGCGTCCTTAAAACTTTCACTTAATTTTGATTTCTCCCAAAACTTTAGATTTGTTTAAAGGATAGTTTACCAACCATATGAATAAAAATAATGATATCAAAACCTTTTGACATAAAAGAAGTGCTTTTGGTCCAATTATTGTGTTGTTAATGTGTTCCACATCTTATCAACATATTTTGGTTTTCATAAATATATATATATATATATATATATATATATATATATATATATATATATATGAAAGAATATGGTCTTGTCAACACTTCTTTCAAGGATGAAATTACTAATATACACATAATCAAATCTTTGTTAAACACATACCTTCTCTAACCTCTTTCAGATCGATCATTAACAGTTTTTGAGACTCCACCATGTACTTTAAAAGATTTCCATCCATACTAATATTGTTCACGATCTGAATGTTTTGATTTGAATTCGATTGGTCCGACGATCGATCTGAAAGAAGATTAATACAATGCAAGGTTGCAGCATATTTTAGTGCATTGTTTTAACAATCACATGCTCGAAATGAAACACATACACACAAAACAATATGTCCATGCTCGTCACAGTTTATTCAGTTGTGAGTACAAATAAATCATTACACACATTCTAGCTTTTAGTATTGTGGAAGTAGCTAATGAGGAATTGGGCGTTTAATCTAGCTCAAACAGGAAACTTGATAAAGTTTCTCGCTCTAATGAACATCTAAAAATTTACCGGTACAAGAGTACGAAACGTGTAATAATGTTCTGTTAGGTGTATATATATATATATATATATATATATATATATATATATATATATATATATATATATATATGTAACTTCTGGTATAATATTTTATTTAATTTTCATAATTTTTTTTCATGATCGTAAACTGTATAGAATATTTTTTGTTATAAATTGTGAGCGTAATTTGGCTTTATTAAAAACGCAAATTACGTTGGATCTATAAATAGATGTTTACGTACGTGTTGCCAATAGGCGTAATAATAAGACTTAAAATGGCGCCTATGGCGTATTTTCTCAGTGATTGATGGGATATCGATGAGTCCAGAATAATTCTGTGGATTCCCATTGGTTGCGTGAGGTCATGTGAACATAGTTTGTCGAAAATCAATAGTGTATGTTGTCACATAGGCAATATACAATTTTTATAAAAGGAGAAAATTAAGCACCCAGTTTCATTTCGATGCTTGGAGTCATTCACACTTTTTGTGTTCCTGATTTAAATCACTCTGCAGATGTGTTTTATGTTGTACTTAGATATTTTTTGAGAGGTACAACATTTGTTTGGACTATTCAGTGGTCATAGAAAGTGCTCATTATTTGGACTCTAATATTATTCTGGAACTGTTATAAATTAGTCGAAATAATTATGGACAACGCCATCTTGACAACCTCATGGTTCTTGGAAGGTCAGTAGATTTCTGGTTTTGAAAATTATAAGGGACTTTTGAATCGTTTATGACTTTTGTAGACCTTTATAGGGAATAATTTGGATTCACTTCATTATACTGTACGTTCCTTTCACATGTTTCATTTATCACTTTAATAATTAAATTATTTATTAAGTTTCACATAACTTATTGGTTTTGCTTCTTTTCTGTTACTTAAGTTTGTGACCATAGAGTCGTAACAGTTCACATTATTGAAGATTAATGAGCTTCAATAGCTAGAACATTGTTGTTATTGGTTGTATAATTTGTCAGTTCAAAGTCTTTTACCTAAACATTTCTCCCCCTCTTTTAAAAGTATAGTTTGTTCCAAACCCTTTTCGATCCAGTTGTCTGTCTATATACATAAACTTGTCTGTTTTTGCTCTTCTGACTATATCTGCCTTCTAACCCTTTCTCATATATATATATATATATATATATATATATATATATATATATATATATATATATTGTTATGTATATGTAATTAAATTGCTTGTGTGTTAGTATTAAAATTCTTTTTTATTTTATTTTTATTTCATTACATTTTATTGTAATGATTATTTTCATGGGATTCGAAAAATTTTTTTCAGTAATTCGATATTTTCTTTTAGTAAATGTTGTTTGTCTAAGACGTAAAACGTGTTACATGAGAATTATTTTTAGTTAACCTAGTTCGACTTGGGTCAGGATGTTCGTAAACAGGAAGTTAAAGTGATTGGTCAGTATCAAGGCCATACTTTGCTTGCATGATCACCATGTGTAAACGCTTTTTTATTATTGGTTCTTAATTGGGGCTACACTGGTGTACCTGATAAATGTCTTGTAGTAAGAGACCACATGACCCATCTCGCGAGACTGAAATGATGTTTTTGGGGTTTAAATACGCATTCTTAATATTTTTCTGTCAGAGTCGTTTTAACATCTTGAAGGAACAAGGTGTTTTTTATTTGTTACCAGATTGTTTGTTTTTCATTTACTTTTTGGATTTAATAATTTCTTCTCTAGGAAATTCAACAAGTGGACTTTTTTTATAAAAAAAATTCTGAAAGTGTTATGGAAATTTATTCTGGAATTATTCGGAGACAAAAACTGTGATTCAATTGAGGAATTGTTGATATTCATACATGGACCACGTCTGACGTCATCGCCTTCCATATTTGTATGTCGTCGAGATTCGAACCTGGATTCTAATAGAACTATTTAGTGATAGGACTTGTATTTTTCATTCTTAGGATTAAATTTTAAATTGTATTCACGAACCGTAAGTCCTATTTTCCAATTTTTACATTGTTTTCTAGGGAAATAAATTATTTTGTTAAAATATACAAAGCTTGTTGGCTTTCACTCTTTTCTTTGTTACTGAGTAAGAGCCCTTGTCACGTAACAATATATATATATATATATATATATATATATACATGCATTAGATACATATACACTCATTGATAACTTTAATTGTCGGCGTATGGTTCAACTGTGCCAACAATGATAGAATTAAAAAAGAATTACAATAAATGTTGTTCTATTTCCTTAAAATATCACACATTTATTTTATTATTGTTTACTCACGTTGGAATAACATTGGAGGCAAGCTCAAATTTCCCATGGAAAAATGCAATTTTCCAGTCAGTTTGCCCTTGGGAAGACTACTTATCAAACATTGAATATCCTTGTGACATGAGTGCTAATCTTGGAAAAGTTAAGCCAAAGCAACATATTTCACAAAATATTTCAGAGCAATCGACAAGGCACTCACAATGATATTACTTCCTCAGCAATTTTTTTTTAAAATTTGATTTGAAATGAATACCCATGTAAACTTCTCGATATATTCGATTTCAGCACCATAACCATATCATACAAGAGACTTTAGAATTTGTATGAAATTGCAAATATGCTCACATGTAATTTTGTTTATTTTATTTTGTTTTGTTGTTGTTGTTTATTACCTGTATCTGTAGACCTATTTAACGTTATAAATTGGGTTGAAATGAAATCATTTCATCAATGTATAAAATCCTTACTTTACACCCATCCAATAACCTATATCATCTTTTGAATGCAGTAATATCAAAAGTCATACTTACTTGTCGAAGGTAAAATCGATCTTCGTTAGCAAATCAAAACTTTACATAACAAGGCTTAATCAAAAGTCTCTATTTTCGGCTACTTAGTGGCATATTTTAATTGACACATGTTTTCGCAATACTTGAAGATACTAATTGTCCAGTAGACATTTTTTCTTACACAAAAGATACACTTCCGTAAGTGTCTATTTTAAATTTGTCTAAATTGTGATTTGGCAGAATTTTGTAAAACGTATCCCGTCTCGTCCAATAAAATTTTTATACGATTGTTGATGCATCCCTCAACAATTCTTATATTTTGACCCTTGCAGGCAACTACAAAGGTAGCAATAATGTTTTACAACTTTTTCCTTTATTTTTAAATGTTTATGTATATAGGCTCCTAGTTCTGTATCAGTCAATCAATTTCAATACTACTATTTACTCCAACCCTTAAAGGATCACGTTTTGGAGCAATGGATTAAAAATTAGTTGTTAAACTCGGTATCAGGAGAACTTGTGAAATATTTCCTTATACAAGGGAACTTTAACGCTAGGGATTTAGATTGTTTTTTGGCAATAACTCATCCATCACTCAATTATTATTTGGATATTTTCGGGAACAAAGGTGGCAAACATCAAGAGCAGGTGATCTGCAAGAAAGCTGCAGAAGCATTTTTTAATATATTTTCCAATATGATTTTTAATATTGCCCGTACATATGTAGGAGTGAGTTGGTAAATCACCCAATGATTACATCACAAATGATTACAAGTGCAAATTATTTTACAGGGAATAACAATTACCACTAGTACATATGTTATCACAACATTAAAGTCTTCTCCCGTACAATTATTACACATACATATCACCACGATAGATTTTAAGTATAAGATCTAATTACATCTAGTTCCATGGTGCAAAAATAAATAAATGAAGATGGGCGAGAGAGAGAGAGAGAGAGAGAGAGAGAGAGAGAGAGAGAGAGAGAGAGAGAATTATGCAGTTGTTCCAGTTTATAAACATCTTTAAGTCTGTATAATACAAAGATTAACTGTGCTTAGAAAGAAGTAACGGTTTTCACTGTTCCCAAAGTTTCACGAAACTTTATTTTCTGTCCGCTTTGACTGCAATGTAGTTTTCTAATATGTAATACTTTTTAAAGAAGAGTTAGAGCCATTTAATGTAGGTATGTTTCTTTTCATCTTCTATTTGTGGTCCTTGATAAGAAGAAGAATAAATAAAGGTTTTTCATTCAATTGCTCTACATCTATTTATCGGAATGAAACCATTTTGGCGTTTGGAGTAGGTAGTATGTTTAGTACATCTTGAATCGACTGAGAACATCAGTCCATAGTCAATTAATCACATTACATTCCCAAAACATATGCACTATTGTTTCTGGTGAGCCATTACATGACGTACATTTATCAGTCTTATTAGCATGGATTTTATACACAAGTGTATTCATCAGTATAAGTCTATGTATAACACGCTATTGAACCATTGTAATTTTGAGGCTTTATTTTTACTTTGAATGCTTTAGAATGTAAATTCTGCCAATAATCACTAACGAAGTTGAAATTTTGATGATATCCTGTTCACACGCTGATGTAACATTTGAATGCAAAAGTATTTAGTAAAATTTTTTACACCCTTTATCTCTTTGAAAAATAACATTTAATTGGTAAGGGATAAATTGTATGACATTCACACCTGTATTAGTTATTCTGAATATATTACACAATGATCTTATTGCCTGAATGACACCTTGGAAGGCAAAATAATTTTCACATATGTTGTAAGTTTTCAAATTCAAGAACACTTTCCTGGTAAGTGGTCACATCGCTAATATAAATAATATAATGTTCAATCCATTTCTTGTACACTATGGGTATTTTGTTAGTGTGTCCATTCACCAGTTCATTTCATAATATCTTCTGCTGTTTAAAGTATATTTCTTTGTATTAAGAGTTTTCAAGCAATAAAACATCCCACCAAAACATACTTTTTGTCTCTTTCGATACTTTATTTGTATATTTATCTCCTAATATGATCATGTTTTTGATCTCGCATATTTCACATTCAAACAAGTGAATAAATTTCTTTTAAGTTGTACGCAGTCTACGAATCAACGTATTTTTCGTTCCAATATAATTGTTTTAACATCTTTCGTTGCTAACCCTCCTTTGTAGATGCTCTGAAACAAAATCTCCTTTTTAATTATATCTTATTTTGACTTCTATATAAATATAAACAATAATTCCATTCGCTAATAAAAGTTTCCGGAGGGTTTGGTAAGTGAGATGAACAAATGGCTTAATTTTGCAAACACAAGACTTTTCACAACTCTCATTCTACCAATTGGTGTTAGGGCTTGTTTTGCCCAGTTCCAAATAATCTTCTTTATGGTTTGTTTTTTTTCTCAAAATTTAGATGAATCATTTTATTTAAGTCAACTGAAAACTTTACACCCAATAGAGTAAATTCAGAACCCATTGCAGTTTCAACCAATATTGAAAGGTTTCTGCACTGTGTTTTTTACTTTTGTTTGGTAATGTTGAGTTTAAGGCCAGGGATCCTTGCAAATAAATCTCATAAATCAATGGAAGATTTTAAGAGATTCAGAAGAACCATCAATAATCAAAGTATAAGTGATGTGTGAGTGAATATTCTTTTTCCTTTCGTGCAATAATCTTAATATTCTTATTAATATTAATGGTATCAATATAATTTCTGCACATGTTAAAAAAGATATAATTTCTGCACATATTAAAAATGATATGGAGTTCGTGGGTTATCTAGTCCACATCCCCTGAAAATATTGAAAAATTGAGATATAAAGCCATTGTAACACTCCTGAAGAGATATTACAGAAACATAAAAGGTTAGAACATTATGAAAGAATTTCTATGAGATGGAATCAAAAGCTTTTTAAAACTCAATTAATAATTAGATACCGGGCAGATGTAATTCTTCAGTAAAATGCATCATATCATAAATAATCCTAGTATTTATGCCAATATATCTTTCTTTAATAAAACCTTTTGGTCATCAGATACTTTATCACTGAGTACTGACTTTATTCGTTTGGTAATACATTTTGTTGCTAATTTGTAGCCGACATTTAGAAATGATGTAGGGCACCAGTTTTGCAGATAGGTTTGGTTTATGTTCCTTAGGTACACAAGTTATGATTGCCTGTGATAAAACTGTTGAAGAAGATCCAGTGTCATAGGCGATGTTAATTGCTTTGCCAACAAAGTCCCCAATATCAATCCAGATTTAAAACAATCTGCCGTGAAACCATCCGATTAAAGACTTTTGTTATTTTTCATATTTGTTAGATAATGAAAAGCATGTTCTATAGTAAGCTACCCCTTTAATTTTGAAAACTTAGGAACATTATAGTTTTCAAGAAGATCATTTAAATTTCTATCCTCTATTTCATCTTCCGTTTTATAGTCTTTCATACAAATTCCCAACTTCTTTAAGAATGTCAAATTGATTTGATATATGATTTTCGTCCTTAATTATTCTTGTAATAGTTTTTGTCACATAATTTCTACTTTCCCGGAGACAAAGGTATCTTGTAGGTTTCTCTCCCTTCTCCGTCTACTTTGTTTTTGGTCGGATGAGACTTCCTCGAAGTTTACTTTTCTTATTTTTTCCAATTCTTTCTTGTTTTATCCTAAAAACTCTATAAAAGCATTTTCAATATCTCTATTATATTCTAACGAACCATATTTTAATTTTATTCCTTCAATGCAATTTTTAATTTCATTTACATATTTCATGTCTTGAAGAAGGCTGTTGTTTAGTTTCCACAAACCCTTTGCTCTAATAAAGTCGTGTGAGCATAGGTTCACTATTATCATAGAATGGTCAGATCTTTAAATTGATTCTATTGTTACTTTTTCTACTTATGGCATGAGAGACTCTGTCATCAAGACGAAATCTGATCTAACTTGCTTCAAGGGATTTTTTTTCTCCTCCATGTGTATCCCTTTAAATGTGGGCGTAGTTTTCTAAATGGGTCAACAAAATCAAAGGTATCTTTTATACTCAATAATATATTTCTAGCATTAGGAATAGTTATGTTTATAATTATAGCAGTCTAATTCGGGATCTTGGACCAAACTGAAATCACAAAAATGATAACGGAATCGTTTCATACTCACTTATAATGTTAGTTAACATATTGTAAAAGTCTGGACAATCATAATTTGGTCCATATATATTAATTAGAGAGAAATATGTTTCATTTATTTTAATGTAGGTTGTAATTAAATCATTTTTACAATCTATTATATCGTAGTCAAAACTGTTGCTAAATAAAATGCACAGTCCTCCTGAATTGGACCTATAACGGAAACATTCAAAACCTCACTGAGTTCTGATATTTTATCTTCAGTGAAATAAGTATCCTGTTAACAATATATAAGACATTGTTTTCTCCTCAGGTAATCAAACATCCAAATTTCCCAATTCTCAAAAGTTTGCAGATAATAGTTTAATTTAGCGTTTTCCATTTCAAAATTTAAAACAGTGTAAACTCCTGACCAAATAAAGTATACATAGTTGTGTCTTACCATACACAATATTATAAGAAATAAATTAACGGTGACAGCAGCGTTTCGAGAGAAATGAGAGTGCCACCTGTGGAGCATTTTGTGTGATTTGTAGAATACATGTAGTTCTACGGATGGCTTAATTAATGAGCAAATATTTTGAAACAGAAAACCGAAAAAGTCGAGTGCACACATTCCATCTGTAGGAGTGATCTTTGGGCATGATCTGTTCGAAATATCTGGTGCACAGAACGTTATTTATATAGAACTATTTACTGGCACCGTTCCATGGAAAGTTACTTGTACATTGTAGGGTCAACAGATTTTGTTTGCAAATGGTTGAACAGCGAGTTACCTTGATAAATCCATGCTGTAATGTTCAAAAATATAAATGTGTTTCCATATGAATTGCTTTCATAATAACAATTCTTTAACTATCTACATTCTTTGTTCTCTGTCAGAAAACCTGATTGTAACTCTGGTTAATTCCATGTTTTGTTACAAAAGGTAGATATATAGACGAAATGCTGTAGTCATCATGACACATTATTGCCGCATTGATAAAAATAAGGATATAAAGTATTACATATGGAATTATCCAGAAAACATTGCCAGCGTTCCCCATTTATAAAATTTCACCTTGAGTAACGCCAAGAAGTTCCAATTCTTGATGAATTTACCCACAAATAATATCTCTTCAACCGATTTACAATACCTCGTTTTAAAGGATGCATCCAAGCCAGTATTTTAAACGAATTATTCTAACCACTTGGAATCATTCTTATAAAGGAATAGCATTATTGTTGATAAACGAATAAAAAAATGTACTATGATTGCAGTCATAGAAAATACCTGTGGTTCCGGCTTCAGTATGAACCTGTTTATGGTCCTCCGTGCATTCCTTAGCCGTATTTGAGTTTTTAGTCTTTATATCAACTGCAATGAAAGGAAGCAAAATTTTCTTACATAAATTAATAGTTTTGTATATCAGTCAATTTATTGTTGGTCACTCCCGCATTGACATGTGCTCTCTATGTGATGAATCTGACATTTTCAGGTTGCTAAAACAACGATGTTTCTGGTCGTTGTTCTTCTGATTAAATATGTTGAGAATTATCTGTCCTTTTGTCTTTTTTACAAAGATTAGGTGCCATTGACTTAATATTTTCGAACTTTTGGCACAGTAATATTGACCAGTTTTGGGTCTTCTTGATATCAAATGACTATTGGATCTGTGATATCAGGGAAGTTTAGGATACTAGATTTCATTAGTCATATGACTAGCAATGCAAATGGCAAGTACCAGGTCCAATTTGGTGAACGCTGTTGTTTTCTCTCACCTGTCAGCGAATTAAAGACATAACGAATATTATACTCGCAATTCATGAAAAGATAAACCATCTCCTATCAATTTCATGTAGGTAGATTAGATGTAAGATCTATAAAGTTTGCTAGGCCCAGTAGTAAGAGGCAACCCTGTGCCACAACCGCGCGTCAGTCTCAAATTCCAACTATTCCATATGCAAAATACAGAATCTAAAACAGAGTCTGAAGGTACAGAGGAAAGTCGGACTATATGTGCACATGCAAGGTGAAATACTTCATGTACATTTAGGCCACTGTTTCTTCCTGATGCATAACGCATTTTGACACCTGTAAAGATAGCAAACAAAGTACACACACGCACACAGATAGAATTTACAATCATGGACAAAAGTTAAACACAGAATATACCTAGATAACTCACTGAAAGATTAAATGAGGGGTGGATAATGACTGTGATAAAGCGGGAGCATGATATGGGGTTGAATACTCATTTAATGGTCGCATTGGAAATAAGAGTCAATAAAAATACGTTAATAATCATGTTCTTTGCTTTTCTATATAAATTACCTTTTATTTTTCACATATCC
>JAECUM010075665.1:0-17473 GCA_016617855.1 Megalonaias nervosa | reverse complement strand
TACAGTCAGATTGCATGCATCATCATTTCTATTTCTGTCTCACTTCTTTTATCAAAATGTTCAAGTTTGTAAATTTATTAAAATTCTAATTATCGTTCACATTTTTTAACAAACTAAAACCTGTAACAATAATTAACAAATAATAAACATCTTCATAATTAAAAATTCAACAATGACAATTGCCAAATATCGAAAATAAAATTCCAACATAAAATAATGCTAAGACAAATTTTGCAAAACATGTAAAACTGAAAAGACTGAAAAAATAAACAAAAAATAAATAAATAATAGCAAAAGAACACATGTAGCTTCACATGTAGAACAATTATTTCGCCACCTACCCTGTTGTCAAAGATGTATTGGGACGGAGAGGGTAAAGTGAGATTGATTAGTCTGATTTTCCCAATTCTCAAACTTCAGAATTAACTCTTATGGTGGTGACTGTTGACCTTGTTGTTGGGACAGGTTCTCCTATAGGAACAGCTATAATTGCTCGTCACTGAGATGTTAATCCTTTTGTTGCTTTCAGTTATTGCAGCTGCAGCTCTATCATGATCTCACATTCCTTATTCCATTTATTTCTTCATGATGACATCCATTACTAGCAGCTTTGCAATTCTGAAATATACGCCAATACTCTTCGTCATCTTTCGCAGGATATAGCTGACAATTTCTTTTGAAGGTTTAGTCAGAACAAGGTTATCGATCCTAGGTTTTCTTTCGTAAAAGCCACGGGCATTTTCTCTAAGTATTGATGCATTTGCTCGTTAATATTTCTACGACAAAATTGGCTGTGTACCTGGTGATATTCAAGATGAATCCAATGAATGATGTTTATAAAAGAGACTTGCCAATTGGCTTCCTGGTCCATAAGTATGGATAGAGGTAATTGCGTTTTTGAGAGACACATTCAGAGAAATTTAACTATGTAAAACTAATCAAATTGATCATTCATAGTTCTATCGGTTTCGTCCCTGAGGAGTCACTCAGTGACAATTTGATTTTTGGGGACATGTTCTCCACATCATATCCACTGTTCTTGCGTCTCCCGGAGTAAAGCGGATGAGGTTTAAGGGCGTATTCATGGCTTCATTTTTATTTTCGTTTAGTTCCGAAGCTACAATTCAAGAACCGGAACTGCGCATAACCATTTGAACGTTCTTTCACTTCTTTGATGCGAAATTTTCCCACTATGAGTGTTTTTAAGCATATGATGCTTTCCATATTGTTGATAATGTCATCGGTTTTGGAAATTCATTGTAACTCGGTCAAGTAACATGTTTTTTTTCGTTTAAAGACGGTTGGAGTCAGGGAATATATCCTGTTCAGCTAGGTAAATATCGTTTTTACAAAAGTGCTGTTTAGTTTCCAGTACAAACATAATCTCGTCTTGTTCAAAAAACTAAAGTAATCACAGTACTTACTTCCTTTTGTCTTTACAGGGATTCTTGTCCACAAGCAGCAGAGAGGGTGAACCCTACAACTTTGTTCCTGACCTTATTTTTGTAAAATAAAGGTTCCTACGAAGGTAGCAGAAATTAGCCTGAAGGGGGTATGCTCAAAAAGCCGAGATACAAGGTCAATAACGTCAAATTGAAACCTCTAACCAACCAAATAATTTGGACCATTTTTTAAAAGCGGGTTTTTTTATTTTTTGTGTGCAGAGAGGGTGAACCCTACAAAGTTGTAGAGACCTTATTTATAAAAACTAAGGGTTCCTACGAAGCTGAAAAATACCGTCAATAACGTTTAAACCAAAAAATTCTCTAATTGGGCAAGATTATTTTTGACTCTTTTTCAAATTTTTATGCGATTTCATTTACTTGTCTGGTCACCCAATTTTTGTCGTCCACGCTCTGCTGCTATGAATTAAACAGCCAGTATAGATATTATTAATAAATGAATATTGGAGAACCACATTCAGCTAGATTAGCTCGAGAGCGACTAGAGGCAATTAGAAAATATTTACCTGTTCGTGATTTAGTTAAACAACAGTTACAATCTCGTCAGGAATCTCAGGTTGAATTTGAAGAGGATACAAAACAATTATTTAAACCTATCGCTGAGACTACTAAAGGCATTATACCTGTGTTAGAGAAAACCGCTGAAGCAACTGGAAAAATAGCAGAAAGAACAAAACAGACAAAAAGAATTTTACGTGGACTTCCAGCCGAAATAGCTGCTGCGATGCCAGTCCCGGAAATACCTGAGGATGAAGATCAGCCTGGAGGTGCTGAAGCACCATCCCCCAAACAAAAGAGTCATGTAATAAGTACTGCTGAACTGATAAATGAATTTGATGAAGAGGTTGTTAAGGTAATTAATGACTTGAACCTAGATCAACTAGCTGAGTTTGCTTTGGATGGTTTTAGTCAAAGAGATAAATTAATGAAACCTGAACATGCTAAAGATATTAAAAACAGTAAACAATGGCAAAAATATTTATATCGCATACGTATGGATGTTGAACGAGTTAACGAGAATGATCCATTATATCAGGAATATGTTAGGGCAATTAATAATTTAATCGAATCAAGAAAAGAGGAAGGAGAACAGAGTAAAAAACAAAAGAAACAAAAACAACAACAAAAACAACAACGAAAAACACCAAAATCATTTGAGCAATCACGAAGTGATTATCCAGAATTACCAAAAACACCATCAAAACCAAGTAAAACAACACCGCCAAAACCAAGTGAAGAGGAAGAGGAAGAATTTCAAGACGCTCCTGGTGCAATTGGAAGTGGTCTAGGAAGTGGTCTTATTACTTGTCCCAATAATGTCCTTGCTGATGTTGATCGATTAGAAATCCTCATTGGAGGAAAACGAGCTGGTAATAAATCCCCAGAAATCATTAATGAAGCAGCTGATATTTGTAAACGATTATTTACAGGTGGAATTATGGATATTAATGTATATCGGTCTCTCATTAATGAAATCGCCGATGACTACTATAGTGACTAAGTCACTGGATTGAGTATGTAATTAAATACAGTTATTATAATAAAATGATCGTACATAGTACTCAACGTGAACCAACCATGGTCAGGGAGGTAAATTCTCGATTACCAATATACAAAACAATCTACGGAGATGGACTAGGTGATGTTGTTCAGGGTCTATTTAGAAGGATAGCCCCAAAAGCAATACCGATTGCAAAGCAACTATCAATGAAAGCTATTGATGTTGTTCGTGAAAAAGGTATTGGTGCTGCTGGCAATATTGCTAGTAAAGCATTCTCAGCAATCAAAGATAGACTAACACGATTAATACGCAGAACTGCGGTCCGACCTCAACCTGTAAAATTACCTAGCACTGAAGTAATGCCTGCAAATATTAGTAAAATAATAAATCAAGCTGCTAATCAAAAACTAGCAGAGTTGGCTGATGTACCATTATCAGAAAAAGAAAAAAATATAACCGCTAGTCTGATAGCAGGAAGTGGTCTCACTTCTCGAAGTGGTCTTCGTGTTGGACGATAGCAAATATAATAAAGATGTTTAAACGTATATCTGATCCAGCATTTGACATGGACGCACCAGTACTCAAAGATGAGTCTGTGCGTGATTGTCAATATTATTCTTATGACGCTCGAATTCCAGATCAGCGTGGACGAATTGAACTACAGGTTCAGGATACAAGTAGGTATTTCTTACCCGCTGAGGCGTTTATTGAGGTTGAAGGTGAAATTTTAAAAATGGATAATACTGCATATGGAGCCAATGACATATTTAGTTTTGTTAATAATGGTATTATGGCGATTTTTGACAGCGCCACTTATATGATTGATGGTAAAAATATTGAATCAATTCAGAAAGACGTTTATGTTGCTACAACAATATTGGGTTTAGCAAGATACAGCGACGATTATTCAAGATCGGCTGGACCATCAATGATGTTTGCGAAGGATACTTCTGACCATCCTGAATACAGACAGTATAAATTAGTACAAACGCCACGGGATACTGCATTCGATCCACAACCAGTGTGAATGATAGCACGGCCTGCTGCTGAATTTTCGTTATTGCAAAGTGTTAATTCCGATTTCAACTTAGGATTTAGATCACGTCGATCAGTGTTGAGAGATAATAGGAGATTTTCATGTGCAATTCCACTTTCACACATATTTGGATTTTGCAGAAATGTCAGAAAAGTTATTTTTGGAGCCAAACATACGGTTGTACTCGTACGAAAGGCTACGGACGATGATGCAATATGGCACCCCGCTGGTGATATTCCTGCTGCAACTGTAGCGCTTCATGGTAAAGTGATATTAACCAAACTTTCATTGTGGATGCCAGTGATGACTCCGTCAATATCTGAAGAAGACCGGTTGCTATCTTTTATGAGTCAAGGCGGTAAATCAACGTTGTCATGGTTGACAGTGACCACAGATGCTATCCAGAGTAATATTGATGGTTTATTTACGTGGCAGATAGCATCACAACAAGGTGTTTCTGCACCACGGCATATATTTATTGCGCTTCAAAATACTGCACGAGCAAATAATCAACTACGTAGTCACATGATATTTGATAAACTCGGTGTTTCCGAGGTTTCGTTAAGGATAAATGGGCATCAAGAACCATCCGAGGATATATTACTGAATTTTGAAAATAATCATGTAGCACGTGTATATCATCGTCTGATGACGTTCATGGGACGTAATCAAAATATTGATACTGGTTTACAAATATCACAATTGGATTTTACAACCTTATATCCAATTTATTACTTTTCGCTCGAACATTTAGATTTAACCAGACAATCAGTAGTTGATATACATTTTCGAGCTCGCGTGCTGAAGCCAGTAGGAGCAGTAGAACCACCAGTAGTAGAAGGTATTGACAATTACAGAGCAATAGCCGTTATACTCAGCGATAAGACGATGTTACTTGAAGGTGTTGGTGGACGAATGAGAGTCGTTGATGCCCCAGTAGAAAATATGTAACACATAATTAGATCACCTGATTTAAAATCAGGATAATAATTATAATGTCATACAATCACGTTAGTGTTACTCTGACACCTGGTCAGATTAAAAGACTACAATCAGCATCAAAAAATAACTGTGGAATAAAAATATCGCTAAAGCGAGAACAGATGAGCGGTTCAAATAAATTATCGTTGACCGAGCGTCAGTTCAGAAACTTCAATGAAGCCAAAAGATCAAATAAAGGCGTCAAACTTAATCTTTCTGCGGGCGCCATCAAAGACATCGCTAAGACGGGTGGTATATTTCCACTTCTCGCAGCTATACCAGCTTTAATAGCAGCTGCAGCCCCAGCTGTTGCAAAAGCAGCTGCATTAGGCGCTGTTGGAACTGCTGCTGGAATGGCATTAAAGAAAGCAACAGGAAAGGGAATAAAAAAAAAAGGGAAAAGGTCTCAGATTGCCAGGGACTCCACATTCATGGTACGGAAAGGGACTAAGACTTCCCGGGACAGTTTACTGATATCGCCTATGTCCAATTTTGATTTACTCAATGCTGCTAAAAAACTGAAAATAAAAAACTTTAGAGGTGTTTTCATGCGCGATCAATTACCTAAAATCGCTAGCGATTTAGAAACTGGTATTATCAATCTCGATAAAAATCCTGGACCAGGTACCCATTGGGTTGGATATGCAATTGATCCACGTGGAACTATTTATTTCGATTCATATGGATTAGCGCCACCAAAAGAATTTCTTCATTATGTCAGCAATAATATTGCTCCAATCTGGTATTCAACGTTACCAACACAAACATTAACTGATCCACCAATATGTGGTGGTGAAGTACTTAATGTACTTGATGCTATATCAAAATCAACAAAACCACCTCATAAAGTCGTGCATGAATATACCACATTGTCACATTTAAACAGATATTGATAAATATAATGGTAGATATTTATGGAAGATCTGCTCGTGGTAAAGCTCAGCAGCAAGGTGATTTATCTAAATATGCAACTCTTGATCAACTCAGAAATGAGATTGATGATTTATTAAATATTACAAGTGTGGATCAAAATGAAGTCGTTGTTTTTCAGGATAAACAAGGACGATTAAAGACAAGCAATATACAACTGCCAGATGTACGTATACGAATTCCTACCGCAGTTGCTGATAATATCGTTACTTTTACTGATCAAGGTAAAATACAAGATTCTGGTAAGTCAGTTAACGATTATATCAAGAAAACTGCAGATGTATTTACTGGTAGCATTATCATGAATCGAAATAAAATTATAGACCTTGGAAATCCAACCGTAGATACAGACGCCGCAACAAAAAAGTATGTCGACGATCAAGAATCTAAGTATGTGTTAGTCAACGGTGGTATAATGCGTGCATTTCTCAACATGAATAATAATGGTATTAATAATCTTAGAACACCAGAATCTGATTTTGACGCTGCAACGAAGAAATATGTAGACGATAGCAACATTCCTACGACAACTTCATTAAAAACAATCAATGACGAAGTGACCACACTCAATGGTACTTTTACTAGACATGTACAAGCGTTTTTAAATTTTCGTAGAAACATAAACAAATCTGTACATGATTTTTTGGTGATCCACCAATCGTTGACATAAAACTAGCCGACGTTAACATGAAACTCAACGATATTGTTAATGGAATACCTAATATTGTTCAAAAAACGAATCTGATTAAAATTCCTCACAATCAGATCGTCAATATCGTGTACACAGTAGCATCAGGATCAGCCACGTGGACACCACAAAATAAAACCATCAAATACACTGGTGTGTATAGGTTGTCCGTACTTAGCAGTGTAGATTTTAGAATATTTACTACATCTCCATCAACTGGTAATTCTTCTAGAACTGTATCTGTAATATTGGATAAAGATTCTGAGGAAATATTTACGTTGGAATTATCTGATAAACATACAGCTGCTGCTAGTTACTGGTGGTGTCTGGAATTTGTAATCAAACTCACCAATTAATTACTTAACGTCATAGTATAATGAATGAAACTTCAATTGACGTTCAACGTCACAGATATAATCAAGTATGTGAATGCCTGACCAAACTAAAAAATATCATTGACAATTATACAGTAAAAGTAAAAAAATATCGCAGACGTATGGTTGTCATTGATATAATCGTTTACTCAGTTTCTGCTATTGTTGCTGGATCCGGATTATTATTATCAACGATACAATGACAGCTCCAGCAGTTATAACAATTATTGTTTCAACTTCAACGACTATCGCAGGTATTCTCAGTATTATCGCTAAAAAGATATCTACGTGCACAAATGATAAATTACGTGAGTATATAATAAAATTACACACAGCAACAGCAGCCTATTCTAAACTAACTTCATGTGTTTCATTTTATCTTAGTGATGGTAAAATATCCGACGAGGAATTTGCAACAATAATGAAAACCTACGATGAAGCATTCATAATCGCTACTGACGATAGCCAAAATGGAGAATTAAATAATAACAATAATAATAATGTCTGAGTCCTTGACAACGTCAAGAGAGTTACTTCAACAGATCGTCACTAATACAACACCATCAAAAACTACAATGATTTCATTAAGTTCGACCAATCCTGAGTTTAGCGTTAACTTTCCAACCGCAATTCCTGCAAAGGAAATAGCGTTAGCGCAGCTTCTAGTTTATTATAGCTGGCCTAATATTAGATCAAAACCATTTGGTGGACTACAGCCAAATAATTCACTAGTATTCGCAAATAAGAATAAACTTGATGGAACTCCTGATTGGCAGGTAGTTAATATTCCAACTGGTAGTTATCAGATAGAACAGATCAACGATGAATTCCAGCGCAGAATTAAATCTATTACAGGAAAAGAATCAAAAATAAGAATTGGTGTATACGAACCAACATTATCGGCGGTGATTGAAATAAATTCCCATGATTATCTCGTAGACATTTATCAAAGTTCGATTAGATCAGTATTAGGATGGCCTGATATTCCTCCAGACCAAAAGTCAAATGGAATTCCAGAACCAACTAAAAATGAATTTCTCACAACGGAAAAAAAAATTCATTAAAGATCCAGAATATCGAAAAAAACAACCATGGTCTTATATATCATTTGAATCTGATCCAAGCAACGATAGATATTACTTTACTGATTTCGACGGTCGAAGGACCCTTAAGATAACTAGATCAGCATTTAATGTTATCAGAGACGCCAGGACGCAGATTGAGAGAGAGATTGTTGACGAAAAATTTTTTAAAAGAATTTTAGATCATATTAAACCCGAATACGATAAAACACTTAATGATTTAAGAAATTTATTTATTTCATTATCTCAACATTATGACGATGATGTAAAAAATCAGATAATCGTGTCAATAAAACATTTAAATAGGATCCTATTTGATTTATACATCGCCAATCGAAGTATTATAAACGTTGCGACTGATTTTAGTAGAAGTGGTTACACAACTCCAGAACTTAAGCAGTTATTTCTTAATCATTACAAAATAACAGAAAAAGACTTACAAACATTTATAATACCAGATTTAAATAACGCTGAAATGAAGAAAACACTCAACGATGTCGTTGATGAATATTTCCCTAAAATATATGCAGCGTGGATAAAAATAGCCCCACCACCGGTTATTCTTAAACATAACAACGATCCATACGGTGGAGGCCGTCATATATCGCCAGGCATTGTTAATATAACATCAACGATCGCAGTCAATCTAGTATGTGACGCAACTGATAGTAGCTATCAAGTAGATCTTTCAAAATCTAACCAGGCCCAGCAAGGATATGTACTACATACATTCACCCCTATGGTACCAACAGGACGGCTCATTGTGTCTGAGCCAATAAATCAGGTCTACTTGCGTGTACATAATCCATTATTGACAAGAATGAATTTCAAACTCACAAATCAAGATGGCAACATTGTGGACCTAAGAGGAGAGACGTTATATATTAATCTGTACATACGCTCGTAGAGTAAATATTGTAAATAAACGAAGAAAAATGATTGCAGTATATCTGGGTACTTTTATATTTTCTGACAAAACGAAATCAGAAATTTGACTGAAAAACAAGCAAAATTTGGGTAAGAAAAATACTTTTATACTCTCTGACAATTTTTATCAATTACAGTCTCTATCTGTATATTTACTGTGAAAAAAAAATACATATGTTCTCTCAAAAACACACAGAAAAGTTATTTTTTTCCACAGTAATAAAATATATAATGAAGCGCGATAACTCTGCTCAGTCTATGCAGAGTAAATTAAGCGATTATCTTCGTTACCGCTGTGCTAAACCTTATATTCAAGGTTATACAGATCTCTAACGGCAGGATTTTCATATTTTAATTAATAATTACGGTGACTCATCTACTCTCTGTGGAAAATTAAATGTTAGCAGGTTAGTAATTCGTAACAGAGATTGATATTGATGTATATTTTGACCCCGATAATCTGAAATTCAAGGTTGCTTTACGATACGAATCAAGGTTTATTTTTAACTTTCGTAACGAACCATAACTCATGTAGAAAATCAGAATAGCGAAATAGACAACTCTTGCAGAAAATACCAGAATAGTAAAATAAATACTCTGTCGATAGAAAATGTCTCGCATTCTACACTATAATAATTATGATTTTTATTCAATATTTACTGCTCGTACATATTACTGGTTAAAATATATTAATTTTTTGAACATATATACACAGATAGGTCTGTGGTCTAGTGGTTATTGCGTTTGACTGCCGTACTCAAAGTCCGTGGTTCGAGACTCGTGACAGCCAGTTGGCGACGTGGGCGATTTTGATGCTATTTTTATTTAAGTTGGGGAACGAAGTTCAGCAGAAAAATAAACACTCTCTCATATAACCTGCTGTGAGTAGTTTTCTCTCACTCAGGGATTTTTATATGAGGGAGTGTTTTGAAATCCGCTGAATGTAGATAAATCCCCGCCCATTTGTGTTTGTGCCGTCATATCTGTTTGTGCAGTCCAAATCACATCATTATTATATAGTTCATAAATTACATCATTATTATATAGTTCATAAATCATATATATATATATATATATATGAACAATGAAAATATTGCTGATGTTATTTCTGCTATTAAAAAATTAAAACATGACGGAATAAAAATGTCCGATAATCTTGATCCTCAAAAAATTCTCTCTGACTTTGAATTATTGCAGCAAAGAAAATTCGAGAACAAATTCACATTACCTTCCAATTACAGATTCGTGAAATCTATTTATCAATCTATGTTAGAATCTTTAGCAATGGTGAACGACACACAAGTGAAGCTATTTGCACCTCTTGCACGCTCAATCGGAAAAATAAGGACTGCGTTGTCTCACGAGTACGAAAGAAAAAAATGATAGACAATCGTGTAATGCAGTTGAGAAAGATTATGTTATCTGATTCTGTCGAGAGTGAAAGTGAGAGCAGTGACAGTGAAGGTGGACCCTTGACTGTAATTATGGCTAAACAAAAGCCTTGGCAAAATTGACAGAGTCGAACTATATACAGTAAAAATTTATTGTTTTGAAGAGTTATCTGATATATTCAAATATTATCCGCTGATTATATTTTATTGAAAATGCAGATTTGTATGCTTTATTTGCAACAAATTGTACTGATTGTGGATGTGTGCCAAAATGTTTTGCAGCTGCACTAATTGATGGGAAGGTCATTTCTTGGTCTGTTTCTGTATTTATGGATTTAATAGCTCTCTTTACGAATACTTTACATCTTCCAGTATTTCCACGTCTAGAATTCTGACTCTGTGTTATAACTTGCAGATTAGATAACCGATTATTCTGGGGATCTCCATCAATATGATCAACTACAAGTCCATTTTCGACTACTCCACGAAAACATTCGAATATGAACCTATGTGAGAAATAATTTTTACCTCTACCAACACTGAATCTAAAATAACCAAATTTATCAAGACTACCGACTGGTTTTTTTGATCGGCAGTTCCTGATCACGCCATCACGAGACGCTTCATAATTTTTGATGATCGGATGTGCTACAAATTCTTTTTGCTCCATTTATATAATAATATTATTTGTCTAAATCATTATTCTGAAATCTTTCCAGGTAATCTTTTTCTGTTTTTATAGGAGATTTACCTGACAAGGTGTTTTTTTTTGTCATAGTATCGTTTTAATTCCCTGTATTTTTTTCCGCCACATTTTAAACACAATTGAGTTTTTCCTCTGACTCCAACACCGCATTGCACACATGGTTTTGGTCCTGTACTTCCATGTTTGATGCATTGCATGTGATTTCCGCAGTATTCATTTATACATGGTTTATCACAATGAGAGATATGACCAAGTTTAAGCCAAATACACTTGTTCCTGGTTTCAATCATTATATATATACAAAAATTCAATTTAAATATTTGTCTTAATTATAATAATGGAGGAATTATCCGTTATTGAACCTTCCCCTGCTAGATTTGATCTTGACAGACTACCAGAATATAAATTTAGTGTTTCGATGCAAGATCTAGCTTTAACAAATGCGGATATAGCTAAACGTATCCGTGAAGCCAAAACGAATTTCGTGACGATGGTGCTGCTCATGTATGGTCAACTTTCAGGATAGGACATATCGTTAATATGATGAACGACAAACGAGGAAGAGTTATTATTAACCACCTTGATAATCAAAAATATTTTATTTTAATAAAGTTTATTGTAGAGACAGATGACGATATCTGGATTATTCGTGATAAGCGTGATCCAGTCCGTGTGCAGTCGGGAAGCAATATTGTTCTCTTAAATAACAGATCCAAACCTGGAATACTTACTGGTATTGATAAGCCTTACTATGTACAAGGTTATCCAGTGACTGCAGTTGTCTATGGAATATATTCGCTGAATGATAAACCTAATGTTGCGGATCTCAAGCGGATGAAAATATCAAGAATAAACTGTGTAGCTGAACGAGTTACAGAACATTTTACAAATGCGATACGTGGTAATGGCTTAACAGATTTAAGACGTAAAAAAATAGATACATGGGCAGAAACGGTTAAAGATACTGGTGCATCTATTAAGGATGTTGCTGAACTAGAAAAGTTATTAAGATTTCCAATAACAGTAAAAACGCTAACCGGAGAGATATTGTACGAACCAAAATATATAAAAATGGAAACCCTATAACAATCGTCGATCATAATGCACATGCATGGACTAATGCTGTAACGGTATTTCCACGAGATAGAAAAGTTAAGTTTTATGATGGTCACATATTTGATTTTATCAGAAATATAAGTAAAAGTGACCCTGTGTCTGTTTGGTTATTTCAAAGTTCAGAATACGATTACAATCAGTTTGTACGGCCTAACGGTGATATTTATCATACAGAATCTCTTCATGAAGAAATGGAACATCTTGCATTGAAATATACTTCTGATGATGTCATAGTTGGACAATTACTGAATAACTGTTTTACCGTACCATCGGTTGCTGCCCATTTCGCTCAGGAGAAAAATTCATGGAAAACGACACGATAAGAATTCCTTGAAGATGTCAAGAAAAGTTGTATAGAATATGGTCACGGTGGGTTATGGAACACCAAATACGATTATAATGATGTTATCTCAGTTGATATGGCTGCATGTTATCCTGGGAGTTTTCTTGGATATGGAGTATGTTCTAAATACTTTAAGAGATTCGGACATCCTACACATGACATGACCAGGGTTGCAATAAACGGACCCCTTCCCATGGAAGGACCAGATTTTGACTTAACAGGATTTGCTTATGTAGAATCATTCGAGTTTAGAGAGGGTCTCCATGCGATTACTTACGTTTGGTTTGGAAGACATTTTTCAGAAAAATGTTGGGTTCCGATAGTACTATTGCGGTATATGCTTGATGCTGGATTTTTAATATCGTTGAGGGTAACTGAAGCAATTATATCGTATAGTTCACAGAAGCAAGTTTGGTTACCAGAACCGGAGAGATTTAGTGTCGATGATGCCAGGAAAGAATTCCTGATATTGATGAAGATCATGTCATTAAAATAAGTAAATGCAGGAACGAGTACGCTGAAAAACTTGCAAAAGATCTTGGTAGAAAGATAATCGGTAAGTTTACTCAAGGTGGTTCATACGATTATAAACGAGTGTGTACAAGATTCATTATGGACGACGCTGAACTAGATTTTATAATCACTGATACAACGGAAAAAAACACATTTATAAGTCGATGTAATGCTTATTTATCAGATGGAACAAAACTAGGTACCATTGTGAGCTACCTTGATGGCGACTCACCACAATTTGCTCATTTAAGATCTTCGATGTTAGCTTATGTTTCGATAAACCTACTATCGATGATAAATAAATTTCCCCATCACGCTGTCAGAGTCGCTACGGATTCATTTTATGTACATAAAAAATATAAGGATTTATTAAAACTCGGTAATGGTGAATGGGGGACGTGGAGGATAAAACAAGAAAATATACTTAGTTATTCTGAATCTGCCGATGTTGAAATTAAGGAAATATATTACAGAAATAATAATCAAGCATCAAAATCATCTGCACCATCTATGTACGATCCTGTAACTAGACATAAGGCTGTTTATCTTAACGGGTGTGGAGGGTCAGGTAAAACAACTCGTGCGATTAATTTATTTATGAATAATAGTTCAGATATAATTGTTTTGACACCTACACATAAACTTGCTAGAGAAATAAAAGAACGAGGAGTAAAATCATGTACATATCACAGTTTCTTTAGATGGTACGGAGACACGTGGACTCCTGAGCGAATGGGTGAAAAATATACACCTAAGTATATTATATGGGACGAGATATGTACGGTGTCGTTAGAAACACTAAAGACATTTCTTGAATGGTTATTGACAAAGAATACTGCTGTGATTATGTGTGGAGATCATGGTCAACCACCACCCTTTGTTGGACAGTCTCCACATGAATGGCTAAAGAATAATGTAGATTATTACGAAGAAATACATGATGACCATAGAGCTATTGATGAGCCGCTGAAAGAGTTTAAAAGATTAATCAGACTACAACCAGATAAAATACAATGTGAGATAATGCGTAAAGTAATTTCAGAGACAACTATGAATGATTTTTGGACTTTATGGAAGCCTGCTGATTTGATAGTCGCAAGTAGAAAGATAGTTCGTGATGAACTGCAAAAGAAATTATTTACGTTGCATAAAGAAAAGTTTCCAACGTTACCTGTACCTTTGTGTTATCGCCCAGCAGATACTCGACGACAGAATATTGAAGTTGAAATTCCAGGTGGAGACGATGAAAATGTCCGAGTACAAAATCTTGTACTGAATGACATTGTTTTGGTTGCCATTGATGTTGTTGAGAGCGCATTAAACATGGAAAAATCACCGTGGATGTTAGGATAACGCTATAACGATTCATTCGTCACAGGGATTAACTATCTCTGATACAGATATCTGGATTGTAGGTGATCGTATCGAATGGTCAAACTTAGTCTATCTTGCAGTATCTCGTGTTAGAAGAATAACTCAACTACATAGGGTTATTATAGATTACGTGATAACTGAGGAAATTACTAATGACGCTGCTATAATAAAGAAAACATTAGCGGGTTATAAACAATGTGACAAAAAAAATAAGCATGACTTTGATATTGATACTGAATTTATTATAACACTAAAGCAACTACAGAATAATCATTGTGCAAGTTGTAACGCAATAATGTTATGGCAATATTCGAATAATAATCCAAGACAATTTACCGTAGACAGAATTAATAGTGATCTTGGTCATACACGTGAAAATGTGATGCTGACCTGTCTTGAATGTAATCGACGTCGGGGCGCTGGACGCCCTGGTGCTAGTTTACATAAGTGAACGTGGTGGTAATTGTGTATCGGTAGGAATTACTTGTAATTGTTCACGTACAAATCCACGCTGAGGGGCTGTAGAATCTAGTCTGTAGATTGCAGGTCTTCCAGTGGATCTAACTACGCTAGAAATTGTATGTGTAGTCACGCTCCAGATAGGGTCAGTAGCTCTTCTTTTCCCACCCTCAAGCTCCCCTGGTTCGTATAAATATCTCACAGTTACATTACCTAATACTGGTTGTTCACGGCGTTGTACGTTATCGCAACGGGGTATATATTTGTTTGTTATTGCATTAGAAGGTTTCATGGAAGTTGCACGAGTAATTTCATTATTTAATGCAGATATCACACTTGGTAACCTTGCATCCCATTCACGAGATCGCTCTCCCGACTTAAAATCAGTAGATATTTCCTTTGCGTATTGATATCCGAATAACCGCTCAGCAAGTGTTCGATTAAATCGTTCAACAATTGCTTGATCACGATGAATTTCGGTATGTCCTCGTCTGATTTTAACGTTATGTCGCTTCATCAAAGATAATACTGCACCAAGAAATTCTTTGCCAGGATCAACTTGTAATAACTGTGGCCATCGTAGACCACCACGTTGATAAATTCGCTCAAACGTAGATGCAACTTCAGATGCTGTCTTTGTTGATAATGGTTCTGCTTCTTTATATCTACTTGCATCGTCAACAACAGTCAATGCGTATTTGTATGTGCGTGATTTTCGTCCACGTGTTTTAACAGTATCATGTGGTAAAACAAAATATCTGCTTGATGAACTTCATTGGGGATGCTTTCATCAAAATGTGCGTAATGAATTTTTTTAGGTGGTGGTAGATAGATTTGCCATATTGCCTGTCGTGCTAACCATGATGCAGCAACATTACGTGAAACTTTTGCTGCTTCAGCAAGTTTACTGATTGCTGCTTTACCTCTCCAATATCCTCTCAGGGAATAATAAATGGATTCCATTATAATAGTTATATAATTAATTACCAGCCCCGAGCATTATTTTACTTTTCATAGCAGATTTTACTAGAAAACTAGCGAGTTTTTCTCTGAGAGATTTATTAGGTATAGCATTTAGCGCATGAATCAATTTCACATCTGCGAGATGCCGCTGCTGCAAATCTTTACTTTTATAAGCAACATCATGAACATGACATGCTTGATCAATCTTATTTACTGGATACTCTCCGGGTCTTGGTTGATCTTGATCATCAAGTGGGATATCAAGTCGAGTTCCAGGACCACATTAATTATATCCAGGAAGATGTTTCTCACCGGGGTATTTAGCCCACGGAGCTCCTGGCAATTTCCCTAATGATGCGGCTATATCACCACCACGCACTATTTGCGACGCAGAAATAAATTTATATTTTTTTTGTATCACATTTTGCACATTTACCTGTAATTGCACGTCTTTTATTTTTTGTTGTTATCGTTGTCAGTCCAACGGTATGGGTAGGTACTCTGCATCGAACACAATATAAACTCATATTATTTATTATATGGATATAATTGACTTTTCAGCGACACGAAAACAAGAACCAGTAAAGCACCATCCAGCGCTTCTGAATTCCATTAGAATGATTATAATAGGTCCATCTGGATCTGGTAAAACGCAATTATTGCTTAATCTGATAATGCGGTGGATGTAGTGGGATAAATTATATTTAGTGGCACCATCTTTAGATGATCAAAGATGCTACGAAGTACTTAAAGATTTTAATGAAAATGCAAAAGTGTTAAATGAAGACAGTGACGTTATTGATTTTATTACTGATATTGATGAAGCGCCTTCTGTAGATGATCTGGACGGAAGTATTAATAATTTAGTAGTGTATGATGATGTTATGCTGGACAAACAATCAAATCCAGCTAGAATATTTTCTCGAGGTAGACATAAAAATACTGACGTGATTTATGTTACTCACATACACACAGATACCTAAGGTGATCAGAGATAACTGTAATATTTTGGTTGTGTTCAACGGAGTTGATAATCATACGCTGCAAAATATTTATTATACTTGGTGTTCAGGAGATATGGACATGATTAAATTTAAAAATTTCTTTTCAAAAGCACAAGCTGTTCCATTCGGATTTATAACAATAAATCTACATGACCCAAGATCAAGGTACCGTATAGGTCTGGATAAAATCTTTGGTTAATTCATAGCAGCAGAGCGTGGACGACAAAAATTGGGTGAAATCTCATAAAAATTTGAAAAAGAGTCAAAAATAATCTTGCCCAATTAGAGAATTGTTTGGTTTAAACGTTATTGACGGTATTTTTCAGCTTCGTAGGAACCCTTAGTTTTTATAAATAAGGTCTCTACAACTTTGTAGGGTTCATCCTCTCTGCACACAAAAAATAAAAAAACCCGCTTTTAAAAAATGGTCCAAATTATTTGGTTGGTTAGAGGTTTCAATTTGACGTTATTGACCTTGTATCTCGGCTTTTTGAGCATACCCCCTTCAGGCAAATTTCTGTTACCTTCGTAGGAACCTTTATTTTACAAAAATAAGGTCAGGAACAAAGTTGTAGGGTTCACCCTCTCTGCTGCTCCACATTTGGCAGCTGCAGCATGAAAA
>JAECUM010075664.1:0-14090 GCA_016617855.1 Megalonaias nervosa | reverse complement strand
TAATAATTAGTTGTTGTTGTTGTTGTTGTTATAGGGTTTAACGCCATTTTTCAGCACAAGATAGGTTATACATGGCGGCCAGTATTAATGGTGGAGGAAGAACCCGGGAGAACCCGGAAAGAACCACCAACCCACGAGAAGCTACCGGCAAGCTTTCTCATATAACCACATTGGACGAGCCCAAGACTCGAACCCACGCATACAGAGGTGAGATGGCAGTAATCCGTAATGGTGAGCGCTTTAGACCACTAGGCCACTCGGGGCCCCTCTGTAATAATTAGTAAATTTCCTAAAGAATTATTGATTTTATTGCTGTCAGTATGATCAATTACAAGTCGGTCTTCGATGAATCCATAATAACATTCGAATATGAAACTATGAGATAAATCTTTTTTTTCCAGCATTAAATCTGAAATAACCAGTATTATCAACATTTCCGACTGGTTTTTTAATCTGCAGTTTCTGATGACACCATCATGAGACACTTCATAATTTTTAATTATTGGATGTTTCACACGGTTTCGGTCCTAGACTCCCTCTGCGAAAACTTTGCATGTGGATACCACAGAATTCATTTATGCAGGATTTATTATAAGGAAGAGAAAATCCTATCATTAACCACCTGCATTTGTTATTTGCTTGTATCATTATATATATAATTAAAATCTAATTAAACATATATTTGCCTTAATTATAGCATGGAGGAATTTAAGAGATTATCCACAACTGAACCTTCCAGAGCAAGATTTGATCTTGACAAACTACCAAAATCTAAATTTAGTTTTTCGATGCAAGATCTAGCTTTGATAAATAGCGTCATAACTGATCGTATCCGTGAAGCTAAAAAAGAATTTCACAACGATGGTGCGACTCATACTTGGTCAACATTCAGAATTATTGCCGACACCAGCGGTGTTGTCAGTGTTAGAATGAATGACAAACGAGGAAGAAATATTATCAACTATCTTGATAATCAAAGATATTTTATTCTGATAAAATTTATTGTGCAGACAGATGACAACATTTGGATTATCCATGACAAACGTGGCCCTGTACATCTTCATACTGGAAATAATACTGTTATATTAAATAAAAAATCTAAACCAGGAACATTGACTGGTATTCATAAACCATATTATGAACGAGCATATCCTGTAAGTGCAGTTGTTTATGCGATATATCCACTAAATGATAAACCTAGCATTAATGATCTCAAACCAATGAAATTGTCCTTGACAGAACCAGAGAGATTTTGTGTAAGTTGAAATATACATCAAGAGGAGCTCCAATAACGATTATTGATCATAATGCACACGCATGGACGTCCGCGGTAACAATATTTCCATAGAACAGTTAAATTTTACAGCGATTATATATTTGATTTTATCAATGATATTAGTAAGAGTGACCCTGTGTCCATGTGGTTATTTCAAAGTTCAGAATCCATAAATTTTGATCAGTTTGTACGACCTAGCGGTGACATTTATCATGCAGAATCACTCCACGAAGAAATGAAAAATATTGCTCGGAAATTTACCCCTGACAATGTCAAGGTTGAACAATTACTAAATAATTGTTTCACCATTCCATCGGTTGCTGCTCACGCCGCTCAGGAGAAAAATTCATGGAAACCGACACGATTGGAATTTCTCGTTGATGTCCAGTGAAGTTGTATCGAATACGGACATGGCGGATTGTGGAATACTAAATACGATCATAAAGATATTATATCGGTTGATATGGTAGCGTGTTATCTTGGAAGTTTTCTTGGATACGGAGAATGTCCTGAATACTTTAAAAGATTTGCACATCTCACACACGAGATGACCAGAGTTGCGATAAACAGACTCTTACCAAATTTTGACTTAACTGGATTTGCCTGTGTAGAGTCATTTGAGTTTGTGGAAGATCTGCATCCAATTATTTATGTTTGGTTTGGAAGACATTTCTCAGAAAAATATTGGGCTCCGATGGTACTATTATGATATATGCTTGATACTGGAATTTTAGTGTTGTTGAACGTAAACGAAGCCATTATATTGTATCGTCCGCAGAAAAAAAGTTTAGTTACCACAGCAAAAGAAATATTCCCTGACAGAGTCAGATGATAAAAATCCTGATATGATTGATTATGAAAATAAAATTGCAAAAGATCTTGGTAGAAAAATAATTGGTAAATTTACTCAAGGAGGATCATATGATCATAAATGAATGTGTACAAGATTAATTATGGATGATGCTGAACTCGATTTTATAATTGTTGATACAACGGGAAAAAACACATTTGTGAGTCGGAGTAATGCTTGTTTATCAGACGGATCTAAATTAGGTACAGTCATGAGCTATATTGATGGTGAGTCACCGCAATTCAATCATTTAAGATCTTCTATGCTAGCTTATGTTTTGATAAATTTATTATCGATGATAAACAGATTCCCTTGTTACACGGTCAGAGTTGCCACGGATTCATTTTATATAAATAAAAAATATTTAGATTTGCTAAAACTACTACTCGGTAATGGTGAATGGGGATCATGGAGAATAAAACAGGAAAATATACTTGACTATTCCGAATCTGCAGACGTTGAAATCAGGGAAATATATTACAGCAATATTATCTCAATGGGCCTGGAGGTTCTGGAAAAACAACACGTGCCATTGAATTATTCTGGCAGAGTTCTTCAAACTCCGTTGATATGATTGTGCTGACACCTACACACAGACTAGCCAGAGAAATAAATGAACGAGGAGTAAAATCATGCACATATCATGGTTTCTTCAGATGGTGCGGAGATATGTGGACACCTGAGCGAATGGGTGAAAAATATATACCCCGGATTATCATCTGGGATGAAATTTGTACAGTGTCGCTGGAAACATTAAAAATATTTCTTGATTGGTTACTGACAAAAACTACTGCTGTGATAATGTGTGGCGATCATGGTCAACCGCAACCTTTTGTTGGGCAGTCTCCGCACAAGTGGTTAAAAACGTTTGTGGATTATTATGAGGAGATAACTGATGATCATAGAGCTATTGATGATACCCTGAAAGAATTTAAAAGATTAATCAGACTACAGCCAGATAGAATACAATGTGATATAATGGGTGAAATAATTCCGGAAATTCCTGTGAATGATTTTTGGAATTAATGGATACCAAATGATTTAATAGTTGTGAGTAGAAAAATACTTCATGATGAATTGCAAGAGAAATTATTTCTGTTACATAAAGTAAAATTTTCAAATCTACCTGTACCATTGTGTTATCGCCCAGCAGATACTCGACGACAAAATATTGATGTTGAGATTCCAGGAACAAATGAAAAACATAATCTTGTATTAAATGATATTGTCTTGGTTGTTGTTGATGTTGTTGAGAGTGCGTTGATCATGGATAAAACTCCATGGAAATTAGGATATGCTATAACGATTCATTTATCACAAGGACTAACTATTACTGATACAAATATTTGGATTGTCGATGATAGAATCGACTGGTCAAATTTAGTGTATCTTGCAGTGTCTCGAGTCAGAAGAATATCTCAACTTCACAGGGTTATTATGAATTTTACAGAAAATAATTAAACTGCTAGCAATGGTGTAATAAGAAAAAAACTATCTGGTTATAAGCAATGTGACAAAAAAATAATCGCTACTTTGATATTGATACTGAATTAATTATGACACTAAAACAACGACAGAATAATCATTGTGCAAGTTGTAATTTTGATATGCTGTGGGAATATTCGAATAATAATCCAAGACAGTTCACCATAGACAGAATTAATAGTAGTATTGGTCGCAACCGCGAAAATGTGATGCTGACCTGTCTGGAATGTAATTGATGTAGGGGTGCCAGTTTACAAAAGTGAACGTGGTGGTAATTGAGTGTCTTTAGGAATTACTTGTAATTGTTCGTGTGTAAATCCATGCTGAGGAGCATTTGAATCTAGTCTGTAGATTGCAGGTCTACCAGTGGATCTAACCATGCTGGCAATTTTATGTGTAGTCACACTCCAGATTGAATCAGTTGCTCTTATTTTACCCCCTTCAAGTTCACCAGGTTCATATAAATATCTGACAGTCACATTACCTAACACTGGCTGTTTTGAAAACTCAGGTCATTGTACAGGTATATGTTTCTTAGCAATTGCATTAATAGGTTTCATAGAAGTTGCACAAGTAATTTCATTATTTAATGCAGCTATCACACTTGGTAATCTTGCAACCCATTCGCGAGATCTCATATCTGCCTGAATTATTTCCTTTGCATACTGGTATCCAAATAACTGCTCAGCAAGTGTTCGATTAAATTGGTTAACTATTGCCTGATCACAATGAATTGTAGTGTGTCCTCATCTAATTTTAACATTATGTTTTTTCATCAGCAATGATACTGCACCAAGAAATTCTTTGCCAGGATCAACCTGTAATAGTTGTGGCCATTGCAAGGGTCCTCGATAAATTCGTTCAAACGCAGATGCAAATTCAGATGCTGTTTTTGTTGACAGTGGTTCTGCTTCTTTATATCTACTTGCAATGTCAACGACAGTTAACGCGCATTTGTATGTATGTGATTGACGTCCACATGTTTTAATGGTATCATGTGGTAAAAACAAAATATCTGCTTGATGAACTTCATTGGGAGTGCTGACATCAAAATACGCGTACTGAATTTTTTTTAGGTGGACGTAGATAGATTTGCCATATTGCCTGTCATGCTAACCATGCTGCAGCAACAACGTGAGACTTTTGCTGCTTCAGCAAGTTTACTAATCGCTGCTCTGCCCTTCCAATATCCTCTTGGGCTATAATAAACAGATTCCATTACAATAGTTATATAATTAATTACCAGCCCCTAGCATTAGTTTACCCTTCATAGCAGATTTCATTAGAAAACTAGCAAGTTTTTCTCTGAGAGATTTATCAGGTATAGAATTTAATGTATGAATCAACTTCACATCTGCAGTATGTTGTTGTAAATCCTTGCTTTTATATGCCACATCATGAACGTGACAGGTTTGATCAATTGCATTTATTGGATACTCTCCTGGTCTTGGTTGATCTCATTCATTAAGTCGAATATCAAGTCGGGTTCCAGGACCACAATAATTATATCCTGGTAAATGTTTTTCCCTGGGATACTTTGCTCATGGAGTCCGTGGTAATTTTCCCAACAAAGTAGCAATATCACCACCTGTTTTCATAGACTTGTCCATTTTTATCATGGGAGATAAATCTGTATTTGTTGGTACCACACTTTTCACACTTACCTGTCAGTGCATGCTTGCTATTTTTTGTTAGTATTGTTGTTAATCTACTGGTCCCACCAACGGTGGGGGTGGGTGCCTTGCATCGAACACAAAGTAGATTCATATTATTTATTATTATGGATATAATTGGCTTCTCAGGGACACGAAAACAAGAGCCAATCAAGCATTACCCAGCGCTACTGAATTCTATTAGGATGATAATAATTGGGCCATCTGGAAGTGGTAAGATGCAATTATTGCTTAATTTGATAATGAAATGGCTTAAGTGGGATAAGTTATATTTAGTGGCACCATCTGTAGATGATCAATGATGCTATAAAGTATTTAAAGATTTTAATGAAAATGCATTGTTGCTGGATGAAGATGGTAATGATATTATTGATTTTATTACCAGTATTGATGAAGCGCCATCTGTAGATGGCCTTAATGGACTTATTAATAATTTAGTAGTGTACGATGATATTATGCTGGACAAACAATCAAATCCAGCTCGGATATTTTCTCGAGGTAGACATAAAAACAATGACGTGATTTATGTTACTCAAAGATATATGCAAATACCTAAAGTAATCAGATACAACTGCAATATTTTAGTTGTGTTTAACAGAGTTGATAATCATACACTGCAAAATATTTATTATACTTGGTGTTCAGGGGACATGGACATGATTAAGTTCAAAAACTTTTTTTCAAAAGCACAAGCTACCCTGTTTGGTTTTATAACAATAAATTTACATGATCATAGGTCGAGATATCGTAACAGACTTGATAAAATATTTGATTAATTACAGCAGCAGAGAGGGTGAAACGACCACGCATACATGACCCAGACGTAAATGAGTCGCATAAACGTTGGAAAATACACGTCAATGAACTAGTAACAAAAACGAACTAACCCACAAGATTTTGTTAATGCGGTCTCTGTGACGCTGTCATGGCAATAATTGCGGCCGCAACAACAAAATGTGCTCGGTTAATGGATTCGGTTTGACATTATTGACTTTATTTTCAGTCTTTGTAGGAACCTTTAGTTTTCATAAATAAGGTCTCAGGCAAAATGATCTGTTCACCCTCTCTGCTGCTGGCTTCCATACTCTAGTGTGTATCGCTTATGTCCAATAACACATGACACATAGTTCATCGACACGAGCAGTGAGAAACAAATTGTGTTTGGTTGTGCTCAAAAGTTTGAATATGTTATCCAACTTAAAACTGGATCCAACAAAATCGCAAACAAGAGGGAAATATTCAACCGATACCTTGAAGACAACTGTCCTTCACGCATGACATGGTGTTAGGTGCAAAATGACTAATATTGAATTACATCCAGGTCAATTATATGATAGTATCTTGCAAATAAATATCATTATTTGAAAACACATTCACTTGAGTGCAAGTGACAATCTTTTCGCTTGCATGGGTTACAAAAGTATCATTAAAGCAAGTTATTGCTGTGTGTATTATTTGCCCACAAATGCCTTTATATTAATTATAACTACAGATGTCAAGCGCATAGAAGCCTGGGTGGTGAATAAATAAAACTGGCAGCGAGCATTAAACTCGTTCTTTGAAGTTACTGACAGGACATCAAAGACAAAGGTTATTTTTATTACAAAGCAAGCCAACCTCATAAGCTGGCTTTGGATACTTTGAAGCCGTTTTTTCTTTTTTTTTTTAAAAAGAATATCAATACAAAGGTTATTTTATTGCAAAGCAAGCTGACCCCGGAAGCCGACTTTGGATTCTTTTAAGTGTGCCAATGTTTTAAAAAAAAATTTTGTTTTTAATTTACAAAACACCAGAGATATGGAAGCTAACTTGGGTTCCTTTTCACTTTGAATTTTGAAAATAAATTGAAATAGTGGAACAGATTTTGAAGTGACACAATATAGTGCTTTGTGCACAGACATCGATGAGCCAACGTTGCCCAGAAGATTTGGAGAAAATGAAATCATTTGATGAATTTGTGAAGGTCAGACGGGAAGCAGATGATTTCGCCGACAATGTGAACATTAACATGGATGAAATTCTAGTGTACTTTGATCTCATTCCTGGATAGACGAACTATAAAATGGGGGTCAAACGCATGAGAATTAGCATGACTGGTGCAGATTTGAAAAAAAATCTGACTTTATTCCTTGCAGTTTTTGCTTCAGGTGATGTGTTGCCTCTAACAAAAATTTTTCATGGTATGAGAAAGCTAAAAAAAATATTCATGCATTGAAAGAATGGATTGTACATGTGCAGGAGAAGGGTTGTTTTCATGAGATAATGCTACAGTGGATTTAAAAGTTTTATCTCAAATACACAGTTTTATATCTTTTAAAATAAAATTTCAGTTGGAGTGCATTTTCTGACATATCATTTTCAAATGATTTAAAAGGTGTCCCACAACTTATGACTCGAAAAAACGATCTGTCCCAGAACATACAGTGCACAAAAAAAATTACTTTTAAAATTAATTTATGGTGTCCCAACAAATATGGTGTCCCAACATGTATGGTAAATATGGTAGTTTGAATCACAAATAAGTTCTCAATGTTAGGACAAATAAAGTTACAGTGTTAAAGACTCCCAATGTTAAGGACAAATAAATTCACAGTTTTAAGGACCGCGCTGGTGACAGGTTAGAAATTATAAATTGATGATTGAATAAGTTATGTGCATTTTTATATAATTGATGCTTTTCATTTTTAAATTTGACAGGGAGGTACAAACAAACCAGAGAGTGTGCAAATACTGTAGCATTATAACTCTGTTGCTCAGCTAATTTTCTAATAGACAAAAATGAAGATCTTTTATGCAAATACAAATACTAGAACACAATAAAATAAGTAGATTGGTTTACTATGAACTTGAGTGAGTTGACACAATCAAATTCACCACTTTATGTTCACACATTTTATGCAGGGGCATATAGTCCATCCAACATGTCATCTTCCCACCCAATAACTTTTGAAATACTTTGTAGACAGTAATCATATTTTTGAGCTGCACCTTTATAATTTAAAGACCTGGGGAAAGGGTGGAATATTTTTTTTTTACACTTGGAGCTATGACCCTGGATTGACTTAAAAGATTGCACTTCATTGTTTGTTTTTAGACTTAATTTATTGAAATACAATTAGTATTTGGTTTAATTTACGTAAGGGCTAGGTCAAGTTCAGTTTTCACCTTCTTCCGTCAAGATTTAACTTGTTACTCCCAGTTTGACATAGAAATATGGCCTTGCATCTTTATCTTTGTTTCCACTCAGTGACTTCTGAAGTCTTCATGGATTAAAACAAGATGAGATATCAACTATTCTGTGCTTCTCCCAAAATGTTTCCACAAAAAAAGTCCCATCACATTTGGGTTTTTTTTGTTGGTTTTTTTTTGGTGCCTGGGGGTGGGGTGGGGGGAGACAGTTATTTTAAGTTAGATTTTCACACTTTTTCCTATATTTAATTAATTAGGGCCTCTGTTTAACTGTAAGGTTTTCACTTCAATTATTGTTTTATTTGAGGTATGCTAACTTTTGAAGAACAATATTTAATTAATCTAGATTTTGTATGTGCCTAAATATTTGAAAGACCCAAGTTCAGTTTGATTGTCTCAATGATATTTGATGGAGCTATGGCTCCAGTTTAAGTTCAACCAAAATTTCTTAAATAGTATGATAGTGGCAGAGGCATCTGTATCATTCAGGTACATTTCTTGGTTTCTTACTGTGTTTTTTTCCACAACAAATAACCCCGATTTGTATATTCTATAGCTTTTAAGTTAGAGACTAAACAGAATTGAAGATTGTAGTATTTTTTTTAAATTCTGGCCTTTTCATAGGATGAATGCAGCTTTGTATCTTTACGAGATGTGGAGCGTGTAATGAATGTAATGAGCTGGTTCTATGCGCAAAGTCAGAATAGGAGTACTCTGTTTGAAGAAATCAGTAAGAGGATCCAGCCATATCCAGTTGAAAAATGGATCATTGAAAAGGAGGTGGACAAAAATGAAGAACATGAGTGGATAGCAAAAGTAATGGAGACTCAAGAGGATGGGCTTAGTGAGAGGGAAACAGGTAACTTGTTTGGATATAATTCAATGCACGAGATTGTGGCTCATGCAACTGAAGAACCATTCTATCTGAAAGGGGAAGAGGAACAAGAATACTATGGAAGGACAAAACATGGGCAGAAGACTCTTATAGAGACTTCTGAAGGGCCACAAGTTGACTGGCTTGCTCTGCGTCATCAAACACTTACTCAGGAAGAAGAAAGGTCTTATTTCATTGAAGATATGGGGATAGCAAAAGTGCTGGAAGGTCAAGAGAATGAGATTCCTGAGAGGGAAACATTTAATTTGTCTGGATATCATCCATCACATGAAAAGATCATGTCTTGTACAGTTGAAGAACTGTTGGATGAGCAGGTTGAAGAGGAAGATGAATACTTTGGGAGGATAGAACATGGGCAGAAGACTGTTATAGAGACTCATCAAGGGGCAGAAATAAACTGGTTGTCTCCACATCATAAAACTTTTCATCAAGAAGAAATGCCTTATTTTTTGGAAGGTCATATCAATATAGAGGAGGAGAAGAATGAAGGGATTGAGGGTATAGAAGTGAAAATGAAGTTGCATTCAGAAGATCAAGTGCAGAAAACTTATTATGATCAGACAGAAAGTTATATTTTCAATGCAGAGAATGAAGAAAATGAGGAAACTGAGGATATGCTAGAAGTTCAGACAGGGGATCCACAGATGGTAACTATTTAAGAGTAATAACTACCTCGTATTTGACACTTATGTAGTCCAGTCAGTAGTCCAGTTTTAATAATAATAATAATAATAATAATAATAATAATAATAATAAAAATTTTATTTATAGTGTCTGATTCAATATAATGGAACTTATCTGCCTTGTGGACCCCTATTATTGACATCTATGCATGAATTCTCATAGACTGGTTAAACAACTCACTCATGCATTTTCCCGGCTAAAGTGAATGCGTATTTCTTAGTAAAATACAATTCATGCAGGTTTTTTTTTATTTGTACATAGTAATAAGTAAAATAAAATCATACTCTTTGCATTTTTGCATGATGTCACCTGGCAGAAGGCTACATGAGCTTATGGCATTTCCCATCTCAGCAGGCAGTATGCCATTTGAGTTTATGCCATGTCCAAGCATATGTTATCACACCATCCATCAATCCTTCCATCTGTACTTCTTTTGGTCATCATCCATCCATCCAGTATATGTTGTTGCTTACTTTTCTAAAACAAATCCAACACAGCCAATTTAAATTAAATTTGTTAGGAATGTACCTAATTAGGACATGCTGTACTAAAAAGATGTCCCTGACACTAGTGTTCCCCTATAGCAGCAGGGTGAAAAACCTCTTTGTACTTCTTTTCTTTGTGTCTTGATCACAATGTTTGCCATGGAGTATTTTATAGGAGGGTGGCAAATAAAATACATGCATGAAGGATCACTGATGCCATCAGTGCCAGTGAAGAATACATCCCTGCCCCCTCCCCCAAGGGCAGAAAAGTGCCTCAGAGTGAGTTGCACTTTCCCAGTAGGGACAGACAGTGTCCTCTCAAGGTCAGTCTGCTACCAGTGATAGATATAATTGTATAACACCATGATAATGACAGTAAAGAGAAACAGTCTCATTCTGATAGATCTGAAGTATGCTAATCTATCAGATCTTGGTTGCCAGACCAGTCTTTGACCTGTCAATTACCAGTCACAGGGCTTCAAGCAGCAGTCACTGGGTTTTGATCGTTGATTTGGGGACAGGGATTGAATTGATACCCCTTCCATCTTGTATTTCCATCTAATCCCTGTGGGGATTGGGAGTATGGTTTTGCTCACCCAGCTAGTGAATGGGATCAGATCGGTATCCCCATTTCTCTGTGTTCCCATTTAATCCCTAAGGGATGTGGGAAATCCCATCACCTGGAAATGTATCTCCTTTCCTCCCTATGATAACATGGATGACCCTGTCTTGGTTTCAGGATTTGTCAGGTATGACAGGCCATGGACCATTACATCCAGCTTCGCCCAGCAAACAAGGAGTTTGGATGCCACTCTCCTCCAAGACTGTTATGGGATCATTGATCCTGTTTGCCTCAGATAACAGCTAGTAGGATTTGCCCAATTAACTCCACCTCCCAGGAGTGGTTTTGGGAGATGAAAAACCCATTTCCCCAAGACTTATGGCCAAAGTCTTCTGGGGTCAGGGACACTAGGATTCAGTCTTCTCTTAAGAAGCTTTCTGGAACCCACTCTTGTCCAGATCTTCTGCTGCTGATACACCTGCTGCTAAAACACTCTTCTATGGTTTGGGAACTTGTCTGGATTTCCAGAGACCAAGAGTCTGCCAGGCAGCAAAGGGGGTAGTCTGTTAACCCTTCTATGCACTGAACATTGGTCTCTGTCTCTAGCAACTGAATTAATTATTCTGCTTGGTTCCTCAACACCCTTGCCTCCTGCTAGTGCATCCCAGGTTTTGATATCAGCTTGTCTGCCAGTAAAAGCTTTGGAGGCCTTGCAACTTGTTTAGCTGCCTATTTCATATCAGTTGCCTCCTTCACTTACTTGAAATAGGAATTATTGTCTCAAATGGTGCTTCATTGCTTACCGGAGGCCATGGCATAAATATTACCTTTGAGATGTCTATGGTCTTGCTGGACCACAGCAAGAAAACTTTTGAGGGCTACACTGCATGAGGTGGAGACACTCTTTAAACGTCTCATTTACTCAATAGCACTGCAGGTTTTGAGGGACCAGCATCACCAGTCACTGGCTGCAGCTGAAGGCCAATCAGAACTGACCAGAAGTACAACCACCCTTACAATCCACTGGAACCGTCTCCCAATTTCTCCTTTGAATACATTCTTGAATCACATTAATGTTAGGAATATCAGCCCTATTACCTCCTCAAGATGAAAATTCATCATTTCTCTCCATAATATATAGACAAATGGCAATAACTCTTGCCCATTACCTGCATGCACCTATGCGGACTTTGCTTATGCATTCTCTGACCACATGACTCTACATGGTTACACTGTATTAGAACGTGTTGAAGATTGTTTTTGTGCATAGTCTTTATCAACCCTGGTATAGCGGGTGTCTTTGACGTCATAATGCAATTAACTATGCATTTCCTTTCTTATCATTCTCACTTTGTCATTTCAGAACCAACTTTACGGCCTGCTAATCAGGGCGCATAGGGTTTATAAAGGGAATGACCATTTCTGCATCATTTGATCTTTCTCTGTTTTAGTCAAGAATTTCAACACTTTGATGGAATTGTCACCCAGTTCAAGGCAGACCAGGTGGCATAAATTCCCCTGCATGTCCTGTCATGGCCTTTGGACATGGTTTTTTTTATTAATGACTTAAATGATCTGTGCCAACCAGCTGCACCTCAGTTTTGATGCTGTCTCAGCTGCCAACCATACTGTCCAGATGTCTGACTCTCAATCCATACCGTCCAACCACACCTCAGTTTTTATGATGCATTAGCTTCTGACCTACCATTCAGCTGTTTGGCCTTTGATTGATACCATTCAGTGACCATATGGTTTCTGTTACATATCGTCCTATGTCTAATCAAGTTGAGCCATGGAACATTAACATTGCCAGGTATCTTATTGATAGATTGATAGATCCATCTGTCCATTTTAACATTACTATTACCAAACAAGGCAGGCCCCTTTAACTGTTAATGAATTCCCAAGTTAAATATTTTCAGTTTTAAAAAATTGTTTCCTTGACCATTTGCATCATTGTACCCAAGACGGAAAGATTACCACTCATAAAATCAAATCTTTGAGAAAATGGTTGAAAAATATATTTAAAATTGTTTTTCATTAACATGATGCCAAGTTACAGAAGCAAAGATACAACACGTAATAGATAGTGAATGAAAGTGGTGCCTATATGATATATCTGACATTGCTGCCATGGCAGCCATCTTGAAAATGTTCTTGCTATTCCTCTTTCATGGATGGTCATATCATCATGGGCTTCTACTGAAAGATTACCAGTTATATCTAGTTGGTCATCAATCAAAATGGTACCAATTTGGTATCCAAAGAGCTGCCATCTTGAAAATCTTGTTTTAGCTATTCTTATGAATAGATGATCATCTAGACATGTGATTTCACTAAAGGACTTATTATAATGTGTAATTGGTAAAAATGATACATATCTGGGTCATATTTTAAAATCCAGTAAGTCAGATGATAAAGATATGATGAGACATTATAGAGTTTTGTGTACTCAAACAAACATGCTTCCACATAAATTTAGAAATTGTTCATTGAATATCAAGATTAGGTTATCCAAATTTTATTGTTGCAGATTTTATAGTCCTCCTTTGTGTACAAACTGAAGTGAATGTATGGAAAGAAAAATAGTTATTGGTTATAATAATAGTCTTGATTTTCTTTTAAGCCTTCCAAGATGGAACAGTGCCTCGAACATGTTTGTAAACAATAACGTATTCAGTTTTGAGGAAGTATTGAGAAAGTGTGTTGTCAATAATGACAGGATTATCTAATATTTATAATTTGTATCTTGAAATCTCTGCTGAACTATGATATTCATTGAAATTCGTGGATTTTAGATGGTACAAATTATTCTATAAATTTCTCACATAGTTTCATTCTTAATGATATCAGACAGTCTGTAGTTGTAGACATGTTTGTATGTTTGTACATAAGATACAAATGATCTTTTATATTTAAAATACTTTTATTGTATATTTTTATTTTAATTGAGATATATGGACTATGTAGTCTGAAATAAAAAATTCTTAT
>JAECUM010075660.1:0-13524 GCA_016617855.1 Megalonaias nervosa | reverse complement strand
ATATATATATAAGTGGAAGTTTATCTAATTGGGCGCAAACACACTGATCTTGATCTGAAATACTTTTTGATGGTTTTGTAGATAAACTGGCGTGTTATCTGAATAATCGTTAACAAATAAATTCATAGTCTCATGGTGAATTTGTGTCTTAAGTTCAATTCGCCCCAGATAAGCTCAAATGATTCATCGCTGAGTACTGTACCAGCTCTCACACGACCATTTGAAGCATCAAATCCAATGATTTTAAACATACTGGAGTGTTTGTATATCTCAGATATGGTTTTGGCTTATCTGGAAAATATGAACTCTGCGGCAGAACATGCCACTGTGAATACTGTAAAATACACAAGCTAGTGCTACGTACTGGTCCAGGTACTCGGTCATGTCTTAAATGTTTCAATGGAGTCAGATCACGTAATCAGCTTTGCCGGCCATGTGGATCCGTTAGTGAATATTTTCAGGCGCGTTAAACACAAACACCTGTGATTGCACAGACATATACGGAAATAAATTACATAATAGCTAGGATCAAATCAATTGCAGTGTCTGATCATGGTAAAATACAAAACCAAAACATGTTATTGACGGATTTCTGAGAGAAAGTTTCCCTTTATATAAGCATGTCTACGGTAATTCAGATTAAGCGAATCGCACAACAATATAGAATACACGTACCAAGTTGTAGGCTAGAGGTCGACATGCTTGAATTATTGAGACCCATACTTACACTGAATCCATCAGAGGTTACTATTCTGCCACCGATCGTTAATACAAAAGTAACTGTTCAAGAACTGAATCAATTTCCACGTCAGCGTAATATAGAAATAGTAAGAAGCGCAAGAAAAGTTGACATGTTTGAGATAGTAAACGCGTTTGAACAAACCCGTCGCCATATTGAGGATAAAAAAGACCGTCGTCGTATTAAGGGTGAACAAAAACGTCATGAATCTGGTGAGTATGTTCTTGACCGAGCACAGCAATCACAAATACCTGAATTCAAACTTCATACGCGTAGTGATGAGTTAGAAAATCTTTATTCCACGTACATATAAACTGGGTAAAGACTCTCAGAAACTGTTAACAAATATGATTCAGGAATCACATCGTTGTTTCAAAACTTTGACCAATCTGGAGTTAAAGTAGATATTGTTCGGAATGCGTATTTGGTTATGCCGATACAAAAACCGGCCATGATGATTCTATTACACCATGAATTCACAACGGTGCTCGTACAATCCTAAACTGTAGCGACACCAGTGCCAACAATGATGAAATTGACAAAGTTATTGAAAAGATTCTTGAGACTTTGGAGAAATAGTCTCAATAGCTTTATCCAGGCCCATGTACATCTCTCACCATCAACCGTTTCATGGATCCAGCAACATTCCAACACCAGAGTGGGTTCCGTCATGGTTAGTTATAAACGTAAAAACATTTTGACATTCGATGTCTTGAATCGTCGATTTTGTCCGCATTATGTTCAGCTAGTGATCACCAATACATACCTCGAGAATACCGGCAGCATCTGGGTGAACTTAACTTTGGTAATATCAAATTTCCCGTGCAGGTTACAAAAGCCAAACTGAACAAATGTGAAACACCTAACCCTGGAATTGCTGTTAATGTGTTTATTAGCGATAAAGGCATTTATCCGCCTTCACTGTCCCCACATGAAGAACATGGACGAATCCAGACTGATTTGTTGCTGCTGAATGAAATGAAAGATTAAGAGTCGTTATTACACTTCGTATAGATATAGAATCTTGCTCGGTTGCTTAACCGACACAGCAAGCACGCGCATAAGAATTTTCCATGTAGATATTGCATGCATGTATTTAGCATCTAGCATCTGCTCACCAACCATGACTGTTACTGTGGTACGATCTCCGGGGGGTGGGTGGGTGGGTGGGGGGAGGAGTCATCGATATATCGGTGCATCGATACTTTTGGTGACACTTCTGCTGTAACGATACACGTATCGATGCAAGTTATTTTGATCTTCAGCAGTCGTCAAAAATTGTATAAGTCGTTTGCCTTGTTGCCTTGTTATTCTTTAAATTGAGAATTCGTCTGAGACAAGCTGTTACAGGAGCATACATCCATTTTCTTTAGTTAAAACGAAAGAACTTGATGTAGACTTTTATATTGAGGTGTATGGTCAGAACCAATTGCCTATCGAAAAGTTATTATTCGCCGACACCGTGCGGTTCTGGCATAGGGTAGCGGCTTACTAGCCGGGCTTGCAAACTTGAACAACCTTACACCGGACCATACCTGCATGAAATCGATAGGAAAATGATTTATTTTCTCAGAAATTGCAAGTATAGCATTCTGAATGTCTTTAATCTGTTGACACAAGAGAAAGAAACTACAGTGTTGATGAAATTTCTAGGGACTTTGTAATGGTTTCACAAAATGTCCAAATTTCTTTTCTGTATTTCAAACGTTGTTTTATATATTTTGTATAGATATACATTTAAAAATATGGACATTGTGTCATATTTATGTGTGCGATGACGTCATCAATGCCCGCGCGTGAGGTGTGGAGTGTGGAAAATGTGAAAAATGCATTTGACTTCAATGTATTTATACAAATTAAACTATCTCCGCAGTCATGAAACATTAAACTTTCAAGAAACTTTCCTTATTACGTAAGTTGAAATCTCTGAAAATTTTATGTTGTTTCACTAATGCAGTGTATATTAATTTGAAAGAAAATAGTTAGATTCTAAAGCAGACATAACCTAATCAACTGGCATTGATGTCATGTTCAATCATATAAAATCAGTGTTAGAAATCGAATGTTACTGCTAGTTTATGTATGCTATGGGTTATGGTGATCCTATATCCAGTATATATCAACTCTATGAAGTCCTCAAAAACTAACAATGCATTCGATCATATATTAATTTTTTGGCAGAAGATACCTTTTTCTAACACATTTAAAAACTGTAAACATGTTTCCGATTATTCTCAATGCCAATGAGCAGAAAAATGAACGCATGATGCGTAACTTAGACCGTGTGCTGTCTTCGTCGGTATACAATTTTAGCGGGTCACTTCACAGTAACACAAAATGCCATTTTATGTTTCTTTAAGCAAAGTTGATGTTCAAATGTCGATTGATATTTGTATGGGCGGCTGTATTTTTTCTCCTTATGTTTCTGGTTGCATTTTGGAATAATTCGTTAGAGCATAAAATAAATAGAATATTTGGATGAGAGGAGCTAAAAATAGAAAAGGCGCATTGAGGAATGATGTTCACAGCAATAAAAAAGAAGCCACCCATTATGCTATTTTGACTAGAATGGTCTATTAAAATGGAATGATGATAAGAAATATAATCTCTGTGTATTTTTTATTACCTGGTCATATTAAGTTGCATTTATTATTTATATTGTACTCTTCTATGATTTCAAATATATTAACACTCAGGTAAATATGATCATAATATGCACGGCGCGAATCACGCACATATGTTATGAATTCAGCACTGAATCCAGCAAAATAAAATGAGATTTTCATCAGTATCAGTTTTCATTTCTTTTAATTTCGTAAATTATTATAGTACCTAGGATTAAATAATCTTCCTTAGACGGGATTTACAAACAGACCTACGCTGTGAGCTACCGGGATATTTTAACACAAACTATTAATTGCAGCAATTTTCAAAGAAATATTCATGGAAGAAAATGAATATTGTTCAGCTTGTTTACTTCTAGCGCATACAATCTGCTTTCTTATTTTTTAAATAAAGAACAAAAAGCAGGCAATCGAAGTTTTGAAGATAAACATTAAGAAACCTCACCAGGTCATATGTAGTTTATACATAGTAAATTGTCAACATTCTCTGTAATCGGGTGGATGGTGTAAACGTAAAATGGTTGTTATGTTAATATAAAAGTATCAAACAACAGCTATTTTAGCCCAATCGTAGAGTGGTTATTTAACTAAAGCTGTTATCTATCTGAAGGTTTGAAGGAGGAGCTTAATTATAACTCTCTAAGCATTTTTCTTTAAATATGACAATTTCATCTGAATACTTAGACATTAATGGTGTCAAACAATGGCCGGGGTGGGTCGGTGGGTGTTTATAGAAATTGATGGTTTAAGTTAATCATGCCAAGGTAGTGGTAATTACCTTACTTTTCCACTGACACACTGTGAGAAACAGTCAGGGTTGTGGTTTGTGAAAGTCTCTCACTCGCGACCCGTAGATTACGAATCCAACACTCTACTAGCTGTGCAACCGCGCCCCTTCCCACTCCAAGAAATGAAACTGTGGGTCCATAAGGCATAAAGGGGTGACACATTTCTCACGTAAATTGAATCTAGAAAGATTATCATTGGCATTATTCATAAGGTCTCCCCTCAACTTCTAAAATATATGACTATACAGTCCTTAATGGGCAAAGGCAATTATCGCATGAGACTTGTCTACATCAGTTTTAGGTGTGTGTGTGTGGGAGCTATATGAATGTAGAAGGATGTGGCGGTGACATATCTTTAGTACTTTGCCAGGGTTCAGTTGGTGTATTTTTAATGTTTTATGTATATTTTATTTTATTTTTCAACTTGATATTTAAGTAGTTTTGTGTATGTACACGAGAGAGTGTATTCGCACTCAAACTGAAATCTTGCCAGTACCGGGCAACACTGTCAACTATAGCTGCTGCATTATTTCAGATTAAATGATTGCCAGCTTAAAATCGGGTATAAATTATTCTTATCCTCGGGTATGCTGTTAGGTTTTAAAAAAGACCAGACGCAAACAGCTCGATGTCATGTTTGAGGGTGTATGCTCATGCGTGCGTGAGTGTTTGTAAATATTTCTTCTGAAATGGATTCCCAATCAATGTACGAGGAAACATTTGTTTACTTTTATCAGATGGTTTCATCACTGAACTGAAAATTAAACAATTGATGTTCTTGTATTCAACGTTTGTTGTTCATTTAGGTTTCAGGGGCGGGGTTGAAGGTGGGATTTTCATTCGAGCCTGTAATTTTTTTCCTTCTTTTCCTTCTGCTTGTATACATCAGAGCAAGATTAATATTTTCAAAGAATTTGAGAGACGGATAGTTTTAATGACTTCTAACTGGTTCAATGACAGTAGTGACGTTGATGAAATAATGATGGTATGTGGGGTAAACACTGAAACAAAAACAGTTGTAAAAACCTGTCTACTCTTTTATTTTTATTTTCCTTCCCTTCATTCTGTAGGCCGATGTACTACATAATAAGAAAAAGGCGCATGTCCACTCATCGTCTTTACAATGAATATGTCAAAATTGATATCCTTAATCTGTAACAAGACCGTACTGGTACTATACAGAAACACAAGTGCGTCGCGTGCTGTATGTCTTACAGCTACCGGTAATGTACTCTCCCCCTAGTACAATTTAAAAAGAAGTATCTAACATTTGTGATTATTGATCAATACATGAAACAATTTTATCGAATTAGTAATAAAATAAAGTTTAATGTAAGCTTTCCACCGCCAATACATACACAAAACTACTTTAATCGCTGATGTTTTGAACGTTTGGTTTGGATTCTTAATTATACACTGAAGCAACATACGGCTATTGCTACTATACAAAAGATCTGCGGGGCTTTTTGGTGTTTTTTTTATAGTAATAAAGTATACAAATTGTAATTCTGAAGGAATCAAGTCAAGATTTTTACACACTTAGTCACTGTTGGACATGACAAGAATTTAATTTGTGTTTAAACGAAAACGAAAGTAGGTGTAAGAGGTAATCAGCTGTACTTAACCTAAATATACACCTCATTTAGACAATGTTTCAAAACAAAATGACAGATTTCTACATACAGTCAGTTACTATTAGTCATAATATGTGCAAACGCAGAATTTCAGATGTATCCCTTTCGGCAGTCAGTTTATAGGGGCGTATTAACCATATTGTCTGTAATCCACGAAAATAGGTACCACAACAGAGGAGAAAATCATGGGCTTTTTAATAGTCGATTTTATTCATTAAAAGCAATCTTAGATAAGAACTAAATACATATTTTAGGAAGAGAGCGGTACCTCTTTTATCTATTTGAGTTTCATAGGAATCTGATTGGGGGTCAAAATCGGCCCTTATCACACCTTATCCTTTGGTCTGTAACTTGCCATCTGCATTGCTAGTTACATGACATAAATGGTTGTTAAACTAATTTTTATTGGGGCATTGTGCGCTGGAACAAGCATGATGTCGTAATTTGAACTTGCATCAAGGAAGTTTTACAAGTGCATGATTAAAATACGGGCTATCTAGAAAACCCACAATGGCTGATTCCCAGAGTGATTCACCTCTTCAGTTGAGGATTACGTACGGCAAATACTTGCTGATAATAATTATGACGACAATAATGTTTAAAGTTATGAAGTATATCAGATTATTAGAGGCAGAAAGAAACGTGTTAATGGAGTTACTAGTGGGGGATTTTGAGCCCGAAAAAGGTGTTAAATACGAGTCTGATATACTTGTTGGATGGACACAATAGTTAGCATGCGGGTCAATCACCCGTTCAGCAAATGTAGAAAAGACAGATAACAAGCCAACTTAAAATAATTTCAATTTAAAAGTAGAATGCAAATTTTCATTTCTTTTCTCAAACAATATAGCCCTGCGGGATTATATGCTACAAAACTATATTTCCCTATTGGGGTTAAGATAAACTGAATAAATAAGAATTAAAAAAAAATGAAATTAAGAAGTAAAGATATTTTAATTAAAATATCTAAGTCTGGTAGCTTAAGTGTGTCCTGCATTTGATCAGATGAAGCAGCCTTATATGGCCTAAAAAATCACTGACAATTAACAAGTGGTCATTTTGAAAGTATTTATGTTGTCTTGTCATGGATGAGAATGACATATACATAGGTGCTAAGTACATGCCTGTCCGTATACTGCGTACTGGAAATACGTCCAATAGATCATATAAAATGGCACTACCTACCACTGACAGACCTTCTAAAAATGGAAAAACCATCAAGCTAATATGTGTATCGATAATATATCGTATCGTAGGCTGTGTATCGTCCCATCCCTAGTGGGATCAGTGAAAAACCGTATCGGACAATAATGCCATAACCAGGTAAAAACATTAGCAAATTCACTGCGGTACAAGGAAAGCTGAAAGTTCCTTATATCATCTATGCGGAATCTGAATGTCTCAATCTTCCAGTGGAAAGCTCTGCTTCCAAAGATGCAAACGCATCCAACCAAACAACACAAGTCGCTGACCAACCATCATGCGCATTTTGTTACATGGCAATTAGATGTGAAGGGCAAACTGAACCACCAATGTTGTATCGTGATAAGGACTCGGTTGAGGCGATTTTTAAATCGCTGGAGGTATCGAAGCTGCTAATGTACTATTTTTGCTAATGACAGATCAAACTGTTTTACCAGGATCGGGTCAAGATGCTTTACACCGACACCGACTCGATGCTGATTCACATCACAACCAATGTGTACGCGGACATGGCACCACCATGATTGGTAAATGAATTTGGTACCAGCGATTATCCGAAGGAACATTAGTTGTTTAGTAACACCAATAAAGTGTAAGTTCAAAGACGAATGCTAGAGTAAAAGAGTCAAAAGTATGTGGGACAGCTACCTAAAATGTACTCGATTGTTGTTGGACTACACGCTTCCGAAAATAATAAGAGAGCAGAAAGATCTCAAACAAGAACTCTGCATGAATTGCCCTCGAAACTGACGTCAGTTTACGCACACGGCAAATATGATACGGTATCAGAAACATCGTATGGGTGTTTACAGATGTACTAAAGTGAGTTCGTTCCCACTTGATACAAAGCAATGGATACTCCCCGATGGAATCACCACTTACGTTTAGGCCATCATGCTGTTACGGCTGACCCCTCAATGTGGTAAAACGAATGCTGGTGGTAGTTCCGTATTTGCTGGTCCAACCTGCAATCACTCTCGCACAAATGTCCTTCTCGGTGGCTTTGGTCCACCTGGTGACGGTCCCAAACCGTAACGTGTTGGTTCTCTTGGAGTATCAATCCGTTCCGAAGCCCTAATTACATCGGCCATACTGGGACAGTAGCACGACGTTATCCATCTTCTAACTCTCCAGGTACATACACATACCGAACAAACCCGTATCTGAGTGATTGTAAAGGTGCCGGCTGTGAGATCATTTTCTGAGTAAAATGTGATAGTATTTTGTCGAATCGCAATTTGTGGTTGTAATCCGACCATGAGTAGGACTTCATTATTTAATGCTCCTATTACTAAAGGAAGACGTGCTACTCATTCTTGTGATCGCTCTACGATTCGATATTGCTCTTCATCAACAATTCCTGTGCATATTGATGCCCGTTCTGCTAGTAGGCGATTAAATTGTTCTACAATAGCTTGGTCTCAATGAATGCTGACGTAAAACATGAATTCGCACACAGTGTTTTGTTAACAAAGCAGCAGCAGATCCAAGAAATTCTTGACCAGGATCAACTTGTAACAATCATGGCCATGTTAGTGGTCCGCTTGCATAAATGCGTTCGAATGCATTTGCGACTCTTGCACAATCTTTTGAAGTCAAAGGCTCAGATTTTGTATCTGCTGGCAACATCGATAACAGTAAGCACGTACCTGAAGGTGTGCAGTCTGCCTTGTTCACGGACACAATCTTGTGGAAGAAACCACAAATCAGCCGGATGAATCTCATTCGGTGATTGGACATCAAACCAATCACTTGAGATTTTTATTGGTACTGGTAAGTAAATTTGGCACAACGCTTGTTTGGCCAACCATGTTCGAGCAAGCCCATGAGTGACCTTTGCTGCGCTTGCTAACTTTTCAACAGCTGATTCACCTCTCCAATATCCACTCGGACTGTAGATTATCTTTGATAATGTTCGGCTTTTTGTGTCCATTGTTTATATTAATATTATTTACTTTTAATGAGAGTCTGCCAGTGCAACATTGGCTTTCATACCTCCTTTGATGTCCCATCTTGTGATTAGTGCTACAGCATCTGGTCCCACAATCGCATTTAAATCATTTCGGTTGCAAACGGCTTCAAATGGGTTTACTGGTGCTTCAGCAGGCTTTGGTTGATTGTTAGATTCGAGTCGTATACCCATTCGTGTACCACCCCAACAGTAATTGTATCCAGGACTGTGTTTTCACCGGGATATTTACTCTAGGATCTGATGACGTTCGTGGTAACTTTGTTCATGCAGACGCGATATCACTGCCGACTTTTTAAGCCAGACCCTGCGTGTTCGTATCCACATAGCTTTTCCCGATAGATATGGAAGGTCTGAAACTAGAAGCTTTCATATTCGTGAACGCTTTTGCTCCACTTCGAACACAAGTTCAAGCGAACGATGCTCGTCCATTAGTGTTTGAACTCGAGTTTTATTTGCGGTAGGTATTTTTTTCCCGACATCGTACACAACATGAAGACCTGATTATATTAAATACTGTATTATTCAATGGTATCACGTAAAAGAATATTCGCAGATGTTTTTACCGTCATCGACTTTTCTGCGCAGGCAACACCCAAACCGTCCAAGCATGGTTATGGAACTGGAGGTTCCGTATAAACAAAATCCGTTCGTGCACTGATCATTGGCTCTTCTAGATCAGGAAAAACAACTGTTATTGAATATGATTTTACGATGGTTTAAGTGGTATCCGTTGTACGTGATTGCACCATCGGCTGATATCAGCTTTGTTATGACATTTTAAAAGACTTTGAAAAGCGCCGAGTGACAAGAGTGGCAGCGCATCGGCGATTTCTTTTCCACCATAGATGAAGCACCTACCATTGACGATTTGGATGGAAACGAAAACAATCTTGTAGTGTACGACGATGTGATGTTCAAGCAATGTGTTATTATCGCACAAATATTTTCACGAGGTCGACACATCAACACTGATGTAATCTATTTAACCCAGCGACACGCATATGTGCCTAAAGTGATCCGAGACAACTGTAAAATGTTAATGATATTTCGTGGCATTGACGCGCATGGCCTTGGAAATATTCATTGGACTTGGTGTGCCGCCGATAATTCGTGGAATGAATTTCGTGACATGTTTGCACGGATCACAAAGGATCCGTATAGTTTTCTCTTACTAATTTGACTGGAACATGCAGGGGTAAATATCGTGCCGGTATGGAAACAAACGCGTCATTTTAACAACCATAACAATCAGTGATGTCACAGAAGCGTATGAAAAGCGACGCCAAAAAGATGCACGTGAATAGCATGATTTGATTGGTAATGTTATAGAAAGTCACAAAAAGTGAAAGATAGGTTTAGCACACCGGATGAATAAGACCAATAGATTAAAGAAGAAGCAAAGAGGTGGCATCAACAATAGTTACCAAAACGAACACGCACAAAGGAAGAAGAAAAGAAAGGAAGCGGCCTCGGTAGACTGTATGACCCTAACGACCTCGTTGATCGATTAGAACACTTTTTGGATCAGTTGGTGTGGGCAGCAATGCACCAGACGTCATTAACGAAGCCACATCATTTGCTAGCGACTGACCAAGTACATTATGGTCAGAAATGCATATCGCAGGCTAATGGATGAACTTTTTGAAGATATCAATGATATATACGACCGACAAATTTCGTACGCCGATGATGAGTTCTGAAACGATTGAGATACTCTGCGTCTTGCGTGAAATATATGCTGCGGTGCAATCTGTTGCAAATACAACCCATTACCTCGATGATCACAGTCTCATCAACGAGACCAGAATTCACTGTGACTTTTCCAGCACCTGTTACCGCTGGTGAATCACGCACACTTGAGATCGCACTAGCTTCGCTGTGAGTGTACTACAGCTGGCCTAATATCTGATCACAACCGTTTGGTGGTGTGCCCGCAGATAACTCATTTGTATTTTCAGGGATAATGGTGCCGCCTTTAATGATAGTGAACTTCCCACCAGCTCATTGACTTCTGGATTTGCGCGCTGTACCAATCGCTAAACAAGTTGCAATGCAAGTCGTTGATAGCATTAAAAGTGCTGATGTGATCAGATGAAACGACTAGGATCGCAGGCTACGGCGATTAGGGACTCAAGCACCGATGGTTCCAGTTATACTACCATCAACAGAGACAATGCCGCCTGCGGTTGGTAAAATTATTAATGAAGCCGCTCAGCAACGATTGTCAGATTCAGAGATTGCAGATCTGGCAATGGGAAGTGGATTACGGCTATCTCGCAAAAGGTATTAGACGAAACTAATAATGAATAAACAATGACCCAATTCAAAAATATTTCTGATTCTGCAGTTGACATGGGATGCTTGTGTTAGTGGATCGAAGTAAAGGAAATTTTCAGTATACTCATACCCGGCCAGAGACCCCAATCAATTAAAAACAGAATTGCAAGTGCAGGACAAATTGGATTTGTCAACAACGGTATCATGGCTCTGTTTAACAATGCAAGTTATTCCATCGATGGAAAGGAAATCGAATCAATTCTTGAAAACGCAGATGTTGAGACGAGTATTCTCGGACTCTCCAGATACAGCGATGATTCCATGAGAACCACTGGTCCAATAATAATGTTTGTCAAAGATGTAACTGATCACGCAGATAATAGACCGAATATTATTAGATGACCTGGAAAAGCTGCTGCCGATGCTGTTGTACCTGTAAAAAAATTACCGCTGAGAATCATCAATGCACCTGAGGAAAATAAAAAAAAATCATAATTGAACCATTTATTTATTTAAATGATAATGTCCTATGACAAAGTGAAGATCGACCTTACTGAAAATCAACTTGCTAAAATAAAAAACGCAATAAAACTCTGTAGGGTCACACTAAAAGTTTTTTTCAGCAAAATTGACCGGAAATGTCCCCTTGTGGTTGACCTAATTTCAACTCCCTCAGCTTAATGCGGCCAAAAACAAAAACACCTCATTAACATTAAAATTATCCAAGTCAGACGTGACACAAATACAAAAAGACTAGTGGAATATTTCCATTTCTTGTAGCAATCCCAGCATTGTTTGCAGCAGCGGTTGCAAAAGCTGCGTCGTTAGGGGCTGTCGGAACTGCACCATGAATGGCTTTTAAAAGGGCAGTTAGCTGTGGTTTAAAAAAGGAAAAGGGCTGCAATTACCAGGAACAAGTCGTCGAATACCATTGGACAGAGGTCTTTAATTACCCGGTCGCAGAAGATCACTCCGTTGATCCGTCCACTGTCAAATCTAAATCAGTTGAACACTTTGGTGGTGTCTTATTCAAAATGAACTTACGTCGATGGTGCCACGCACACGTGAATCCGGCTTTGTCAGCCTGGATCTGACAAAAGGACCTGACACTCACTGGGTCGCATGCGTAGTGTCACCTCAGCATCGTTTGTATTTTGTCTCGTATGGACTTGCAACAATCAGTTAAATTTGTTAATTATTTAACTAGATACGGACAAGAACCACAGTTTTGTTCAACTATACCAGTACAAACTCGGTTGGATTGTCCCATATGCGGTCATATTTTCAATGAAGCGTTGATTGCACTTCAGCTTTCACCAACTTCGCAAGCACCTATTGATATCACACTAAAGTACGTATAACATTATATCAAATGTTTGTTAACCTTTACGAACGTTGCTTAGCCTGACGACGCGTTGCTTATGTGGATCTAAGCACATTTACCACTAACGCGGATTTGGTGAGTTTACTTGTCGTGTTGTTGACGTTGACCCATGTGAGCTTGTGATTTTTCAAGATCGAACTGGTCATCTGGAAACGTCTAATGTTGACATTCAAGATATTATCGTCAATTTGAAAGGCTGTCGCAAAGAACATGCATGAGATCACTGAAAACCGGGGAATCAGAGACGTTGGCTTGTCGGTTGCGTTTATCAAGCGCTATGTTGATACAGCTAATATTGCAATAAGACAATACGTGCATGAAGAAATGGCTCACTTGCCCGCACAACCACGTGTAATAAGTTCGTTTACAACATACCAAAAACCGCTGATCAGAAAAGAAGCAGAAACAACTGAATATAAAATAACAAATGGTCAGATTATTTTTCTTAATGTAAATTGTTTTGATAACATAAATCTAACGTCTTAACGTGACAGGAGTCTGAATCGTATTTATTTATTATGTCCGGTTATTATAGTGGATGGAGCCAAGTAACAGCATTAATCAACGAACTGTATCCGATGGCTATCGAGGATAAAATAATTAGCATGGTCGACTTTGAGATTCTGTTGCGGAAATGAAAAATTGCTGACAACTCCGAGCACATATAAGAAATCGTTCGGTTGCGATTTACAGACAATACATGTGGAGCAAGTTTGCTTTTATAAACAAAAATATATAAATGCATAAAACACAAATAGACTTTCCGCCACATAAATTAAGGAAATATAGTGCCTGCATGGTTCTATTTCTGCATAAGCGTCCAAGAACTATAAGGAATAAGCTCAACCAGATTATGTCAGATGCTTTTTTGTGCTTCACACACACACACACACACAAACATAT
>JAECUM010075659.1:0-18857 GCA_016617855.1 Megalonaias nervosa | reverse complement strand
TTTGTGGTTTTGTTGGTTTAACGCCATTATTAAGGAGATAATAGCCTATACATGGCAACCACGATATCTGGTGAATAAAGAAACCGGGAAGCGTCAAACACTACCAGGGACCCACGGAAAGCTATATGCAAGGTTTCTCACATGCCCACACTGGCCGAGCCCAACAATCAAACCGCGCAGACACAGTTGAGATGGTTGTATTCTTAAAGATGAGCTCCTTAAACCGCCCGGCCTTTTAGAGTCCCGTGAAGCATAGTATCCATTTTTCGGGGCTATTGATCCATTAATCATCTATTTCAACATGTTCGAGGACGCTACTCATCTTTTCTGAAATATAGAGCCCGAAAGAAGTATCTTCAAGAAAAGTATAAATGAACTACTAATACTTTATGACATGATTTATGACAACACAGGATACCTTACTTCCTATTATATATCACATTGTTTCCGAACAAGACAAAGAACTGTATACAAAACCAATCACAGGTATTTTAGATAAACTGCTTAGATTTAATTTATAAGGACTTAAAACGTACTCTCAACTACTTATAAGTAATAAGTTGATCTAGTTATGTTAAATGGCTATAACATTGGTAGATAATGATTTACCAATTCCACAATCCAATAAAACATTCACCTAGCTACAAAATCCTAAAATTCAAGGCGAATATGTTATTTCTCGACATAAATATCTTTTGTACTTTCTGAAATTCATGTCAAAAAATGTTCATTCTTTATAAGTTTCCAAACTTGTGGTCTTAATGCTTGTCATTTAACCCTAAATGAAATACTATCGTTGCCCTTGTTCAAAACGTCATTGACGTTTAGCAGTGATGTAATTTGAATAACAATTAAAGTTTTACATTTTTGACAACTGATTGAGTAGAAAGATCCAAACTGACTGAAACGTTCAAGTCTGCTATATTTCAATAAGCTCATTTAAACCAAATATATTTGCATTAGCTTCTAACTGCAGCACCTTTCAAGCAAAGCTTGACACTGTGTCCTTAACCATATTATATCTCTCTTTGCTTAAAAGCGTTTAAAACTATGTCGGCGTTACAAGGACATTGCATCAAATAGACTGGGGGGGGGGGGTAGTTTCATTAAATACGGTTGCGTCTTTCAATTAGCAGTTAAGAATGTTTTGTTTTTTGCCGTAGTTACGGTTCCGCCATTTTTCATGTTTGGCAGCCGTAAGCACACACACACATTAGTCGGTAGCAGTTCGATAGAAACTGAAGTGTTTGAAAGGGTCACACTCAATAAATATGTTTAACTTACATGTGTTGTAAAATTAATACTGCGTCGCGTGTTCTGTGTTCCATCCGTATCGACTTTACATGCAGACTTTTATTTAAACCCATTTTCAAATATATTATTTTACCGGTTGTTTCTTTGATCTCCAATCATTTTAGATCCCAAACATTGATAGTATATGTGCATTCAATTATGTGTGTGCATGAGTGTGTATATGTGCCTCCATTGGTAGCCGGCTACCAGTACTGAATGTATTAACTGATATATGTTTGAGCTCGACGCCATTAATTCGGAAACTTTAATTAATTTAACTAATGAAAGTTGTAATTAGGCTATTATTTCTCCGATCTGTCTCTCTATTCCCCTCTCTATAATTATTATTTTTATTATTATCATTATTATTATTATTATTATTATTGTCAGTTGTAGTAGTAGTAGTAGTAGTAGTAGTAGTAGTAGTAATTGATTTTGGATTAGTTTATTATTTGGATGGAAATATAGCAGATTCCAACTGCATTAATTCCGCGTTTATCGCATCTATCCCCATTTTCAGTTCCAAGAATAAACATAAGTTATGAAATCACAAAAATGTTTTAAAATCTAACATTTATTTTTATTTTGTTTCCATAACGTGACATGTTGTAATTAAACTGTGCATAGTTATAAAACAATCTTGGTCCCTCCAACCGCTTAAACCACATATACACAAATTAACATATATTCCAGAAAGTAAATGTGATATGCTATTTATTTAATTATTTTTATTATACGATAGAGGTTGTTGTTAGTCTAAAAAGTACGTCGAGTTATTATTTCAGTAAGAAATTGCCAGAAAGACCAATGAGAATTCAGTGTGGAGGGAACACAACTGTTATGCATATTGTGTGCTTATCTTTTTTTTGGGATTGAGAATTGTGGATGGAGTTTTTGCACACCTGCCCTTTATCAATTGCAAGTTTTAAACAAGATCTTTCCTTGGATGTGAGATCAAGACCTAACCTTGATTACAAGCCAGTTAAATTTTCCATTAGAATGATTAGTTTTCCAGAACATTCTTTTTGTGTCATAGGTCAAGTGAAAATCTGTGTATATCGCGACTAGGGAAACAAATAATTCTTTTCTATTTTATGTCAGTCGCTGGGAAATTCATGATAAGAGGTTGCAGATATGTCCAGATATAATTCGAGAGGAATTATTTATTTAAAATATTCATTGGAATGACTAAGCAGTCATTGACTTTGGAATAACACATTATTTTGGAATTATTGAGAACTCGTTCAAGAACAGTCTGGTGTGCATCATTGTGGTACATCAGAACATTCTGACAATTTGAATTCATTCTAAACCTTCCATAGTTTTGGCGTTGTGATAGCACATTGTAAATGGTTTGTGATTTAATTCGTAATACTGCAAGAGTTTCTCAAATTTTTGATTTGTAAGTTAAAGAAATACTTTGTTTATTATACTAAACTTGCTGGTTTCGATTAGTTTTGTTACACAGTTTAAGACCCAGATTCGTAACACACTTACTTAGTGTTTTATAGCACGCACTGATCGTTTTAAGCATTTTCCCTGTATGTAATACAGATATAATCTGTTGATAATCCTGTTGCACCGTTTAAGTTGTGTATGCACATGTGGGCCTAATACATTTTACAAGCGCAAGAGGTTGACGAAGAAATTTTTCTGGTGAGAGGAATCTTCGCCGGAAACAATGCATACAATAATAATAATAATAATAATAATAATAATAATAGTCTCTTTCTGGTCCGGTTTCCTGCATTTATTGCATTATCATAATTAAGTGGAGAACAGTAGTATATAGAAATGGCGATTCTGGCTCACTTTTATCACTGGGTGATAAAGAGTGGTCGAGAGAGCCCCCATTGAACTGTATACTTGGTACTTCTGTATGGCTTCCATCAACATCATGTACGTGCGAGATTAATTTCGGGTGAATCTGCCCAGCGTCAATTTCAATTCGAGCAGATGCGCCATCGAGTGAGTGATCTTGGGCAGTCACATCGACGACCACGTCCTGGTGAAGTGTTCACTGGATGGAGCTGCGGATCTATGCATGTATTGTGCTGCAGAATCTCTTTTCAGCACCAATGTGTGTTTGATACCTCTGAACACCCTTCGGAGGTCCCTTTATACAACGAAGATGCTGCTGAGAGGAAGCATCATGCAGATCTCGTACCTGGCATTGGTGAGAGCACGACGAGCTGCCTGCACATCGCACGTTGTAGCCAGCATTTCGTGCCAACCTGAAACTGGATCTGAAATTTCCTCCGCTGATCGCATCCGCACAGCCACCGTACGAATGTCCGCAGCGGCAGTAAAATTCGGTACTCATATCGGCTCCAGCCGTGGTATCTCTGAACCACCACATGGTTTTTAGTGCACGACCTCATGTAGTCATTGCTGAAAATGATCAGATTCAGGATTGTGCTAGTCTGGGGTAAGTAGCCATTGATTTCTTCCGCGGTTTGACTGTTCAGCTGGTATTGCAACCACCCGTTATTTTTTCAGCGTGACCTGTGCATCTGCCGCATAGTGTACTCCTCCGTCCGAAGGTTGCATTTCCGCGGACTTCCTGAAAGGCCTTATGGGGAAGCAAGTACACATCTACGTTGCGGGTCTCGATTTTTAGATGGATGCTCGCATGGAGGTTGATGATGTTCCCGTCCTGATTATAAGACGTATTCAGACGAGGGTAATCGGGAGTAAACCTCGAATACATGACTACGTTATGCATGGTTTATAAGTGTGTTATTAAATAACACCGTTATAAAATAACACAGTGATTATTAAAAGGCAGTCTATTCTTTTACCACAATCTTTTTAATCCATAACCGGACATAATGGCACCAAGAGAGGGTGGTACACCGACATTTTTCTCCAGTTCTTGTAAAATTCTATCTGATCATGAGCTGAGGACCGCTGCTGTTTTCTTAAGAGCCTGCTTGACCTATTTGGAAAGATCTGGCAGGTGCGCTGACAATTACAGTGATGCTGGCAACGGAGTAATTGCTGATGCAGTGGCCGGCGACGGAGGTATGATTTTGCTGCCTATTGTTTGTCCCACGGCCGTTCAAGCAGCATAGGCCACTCCGGTGGCTCCCGCTTCGACCACCATGAGGGTAATCGGAACTGCCGTGACGACAATCCCTGGAAGAGCTGCTTCCACCGAGGAAAACAGCGTGGATAGTCTAATTGCCGCTTATTTCATCTATGAACATGTTTGTTTGTTTTTTACAGTCGACTATCAGACTTTATGTCTTGCTAAGTACGTGCAGGTAATAGGTGATTTTTTCCTGGTTATCATCGACGGCATTTCCAGAATGATCAGTGAGCCAGATGGTGATTTCCGTGATTATGACGAATTTGCATGAGCGATCCCGGAGGGACGTTAATCGCTGTGGCGTAAATCACGTCAGAGGCCGAACCTACCGACGACAACAATTCCTGGGAGATCGAGCAGTTGATGAGGAGACTGTTCACGTCGGTGATATTCATTGGAAGATCTCCCTCATGCGTTCCCTTGACTTTTGAAATGGTGCCACCGCTAAAAACGAGGATGGATCCGATCGAGTTGACGATGTCAAATCTCACGCAATAGCCTTCCGAGAGCGTGATTCTGGATCTCAGCGAGGAATAATTGGGTTCAATTTCGATGTTTGCGGCGGTGTATCTATTGCCGGTGATCAATCTGGAAATTTCCATGGCGATGTTGGTAATTTTATAGGTGCCTGGCGAGATAATGATCCTTTGTCGCTGAGCTGAGACTGACATACCTGCTTGTGCGGGCACCGTCCAATATGAAGACTGATTGTAGTTCTCGGTGACGCTAAAGAACCTATTTCATGTCTTGGCGGAGCTCAATGCGGTCTTGTACGACGACTGTTGGTCTAATTGCAGCGGTGGCTGACACCGTGGAAGTGAGTCGGACAACAACGTGATATCGTCGAGAGACATTTTCGGAAAACTAAGTTTTCTAAAACAGCGTTTTCCATTTAAATTCATGTGACAATATTTGATTTCGGTTAAATCAAATCCTCGTGCAAGATCTGATACTGGCTAGCTTTACCCACTCGTCGAAAACCCTCTTTTTTCTTCTTCGTCATTGTTTCAGACATCTTAAAATATTCATCCTACTCCACACGAAGTTTTGCTAAATCATGAAGATCACTTAAATTTAATAACTCTTCATCATTCTTCTTATGTAATACGCTTATACATCTGACATGCTGCGCTTCTGTTAGTCTTGCAGGCGATGACTCCGTCACTGGATCCCACGACACTTTCAGCCGAGCAGATTCTAATCCTGCTGGTGTTTCATGGTGTTCTAATACGGATATCGTAAAAGCTTGATCCATTACGGGAAACAGAGGTCTGACACCTGAGCGGTATACTTTTTATCTGACTTTCAGATCCTCATTCAGTTCAGCATTGTAATCTTTTAACCTTTCAAGCAGCTTACTCATATATTTTTTCTCGCTCTCGTCCTTGATGTGCTGAATCGACGAGCCGTACTTGTGGTTGATATTACTTAAAAAGCGACGTGGAGCTACCACTTTATAGTAATTATTATCGGCGCATGATCCTAACATCACATGCTCCTTCATTTATGGAAATATTTCTCTTACAAAATGTTTTGTTTAATGCAGTAGGATTTTGATAACCGATATGAAATTCCAAATCATTTGAAGCGTAATTGATCTTAGTATGTTCACTATCTTTTCCTTTTTCCTCTTCGGAAAGCTCACTGTGAAACTTTTCTTTTTTTCAGCTGAATCCTGTTATCCTCTTTCTTTAGCGATTTAAGACTGGTTTCGGATTTTTCCTTCTTTTCTTCAATCTTTTCGAGTTACGCTACTGTTTCTTTTTTTCTGTTTCATTTTTGTCACGTCGGACGTAATGGTTTCTCCTTTTCTTCTGATTCAGTTCGCCTCATCATCGCGGCTATGCCACCTTCGGGAGCAGGAACCAACTCTTCCAGTAATCGCTGCTCAGATTCATGAGGAGATGTCGGCGTGTCCTGAGTCGAATTAAGCTTGTCCAGTTTAGTGAGAACAGGCTTGAACTAATCCCGGCAACATCTCTTTGTAATGTTTGCTGGCCTGACTAGTCCTCTATGACGCGATGATATAACGTTGCACGGTGCTTGATAAAAGTTTTGAAGATATCCTAATGATGACGACGACTGGTAATCTTTTCGAACGACATGATGATGACAACTTTGTTGTCCAAAATAAACGATGTTTTCCGATGTTGATATACTAACCAGGTATGTAAAATTCATAACAGACTTTTCGATATCGTTCACGAATCGTTTCCGCAAGGTGATGAAACGTCATAAAGTCATGTTTGGATCTACACGTCGCCGTGGTGTAGCAGTCTTTGAATGTTTTCGCGGTGATGCAGCTGCAGTGGTCGCGCGCTATCGAGTCGATGTCTCGGATGTCGAGTCCGGAAAGAAAAGCACAAATCACCCAGTGTTACGTCGGATGTATTTAGGCACATCGTAATACGACTGAATGAGATAAATGCTATTTCACCGCTTGTTTCTCGACAACAAAAATTACTCGCAGAAGCGGCTCATGTTCTCGCGGTCGGTCTTAATATCGTCGAATACGATGATTTTATGAGTGTCCGAATCCAGCTTTTCCAAGGATGTATCTGATCTGCATCTGCTATGGTCAAAACGTCTTCGGAGACATTGATTCCTACAAGCGAATCTCCGGACTCGTGCAACGTACTGCGTTTGTCCTGGTGAGGCTTGAATGTGTAAATGATCATTCGCTCGTACATCAACATGTTGCTCAGGAGCATGTTCATGACTAGATTTGTTTTACCACGACCGGTCGGACACACAATCATGAAATGGCAATCCGGCATCAAAAAATGATGCTGGTGCGCTTTCGTGTTCTCCTTCGTGTCGAAATTAATCATGTTCATTTTCTGTATATAATTCACATTGTGAATCATTCATGTGAGTCAATCTTATCTGCAAAACATGTCTTACACTTCATTTAGTACACTTATCGGGTCAAGCGGCAGCTCCTCTGTGAGACAGGATGAGCTGGACTAAAAGGTCAACCGCGCCGGGGATTCCATGCAGGATAATCTCAGCATGAACGCTCACAGCATCACCAATCTCGTCTACGAAAGATTCCCACTCCCGAATGCCAACACGGCGCGATGGCCGCACGTCAATACACTAAATTGTCGCTGATTGGAGGAGAAATGACAGGAAATATTTATAACGGAAGAAAACGCTGTATGGTTTACCAGCTTCAACAGGACATGCTCTTGTATCTTCTGATGAACACTCAGCGAGCAGCGCGCAAAGAGGTCTTACAACCAGCGGAGTTATTCCGAAACGAATCATCAAGATGTATTACGACGAGGATCTGATCAGACAGCACTGCATGCAATGCATGAACGAAAGCATCTTAAAATTACCTTAGTTATAAGAATAAACATAGAGGCAGTGGGTCCAATGAACTCGGTTGCCATACCTGTCAACAATGAGGTCACCTCAATCAAAGCTGAAGCAAAACCAATCAACTCTGTTGATCGGTCACGATATCTCATGTATGTCATAGTGCAAAATCAAAAGGATCTTGAGGATGATATAGTTAACGCTTTCCATCTCAACCTAGACATCAGCGTTGCTCTCGCTCGCACCAAGGTTGTTCGGATAGGTAACGAGCTCGTGTTGCTCACGTTGGCAAAGCAGAAGATCTGCACGATAGTGACATACTCAATATCGTCTACGATAAAGATCTCATTTTCAATCACTGCATCTCCTGCATGCATCGGGAAGAGCTCCTCAAGGTGTTGGACAGAACCACTGAAGTATTAAAAAAGGGCCTTATTACTCGTAAATACATATTTTTTTTTTGCTATCCGTCAGGTCTTATATCCAAGTTGTCCATCCGATTTATCTGATTTATCTCCGTTGACAAGAACGACGGAGAACCCGATGGGAATATCTCCAAGATGAGGTTATGACAGAAAACAATGACGGTACATCGTAGCCCTGATCCCCTTGACGTACAAATGAAAACTTGAGTATCCGGTGGTGCTGAACCTAACCATGCGTCTCATCTTCGTACGCACGCTACGTACCTCTCCTTACACGTTAGCTTCGTAACCACTAAACACGGGATGAACTTTCCACGTCACTTCTGCCATGGTCAACTTTGTTGACTGCGTCAGGTTCAATCTTGGCCAAGAATTCTTCAAACACCGCCGAATGGTTTCTGAAACGCTGAGTAGTTCTCAATTTTTCGTAGTAATATTTAATCGCTCTGATGTTTCGACCACCGCAGCGCCGATAAACTTGGAGTTGACCTCGAACTCCTTGTTGACTTCCCATGCAGGGAATAAATCCAGGACTTTCCCGCTTGATGAGGACGTTATGTTGCGCGCAATACTCTTCTGTGCACGACATGTTACACTTTTCCGTGCTGCCTTTGAGTAACTACGTCCACCAATTTAGTCCACGTAGAGGCATTGCTCTATATTAATATTTTATCCTGCGGCATGATAATGATCGTCGACTAAGGAATATCGCTCGATCCATACAAGGTACCCACGTACCCTACCCCAGATCGAATACCTCCCTGAAAGAATTGATCGAACGAGTCAGAGGATCCTTAAAGTCAATACCGAGAAGGGGACCTGCACACCGTAAGCTGGTGAACGACTGCAAAGCTCTGGAGGGGAGGGGGACGAGTGATCCTTAACACGCAGCAGTACATGAAGCAACTGCGAGACAAGTACAAATAACTCACGGGCAAAACAGCTAATCCTTCTAAACTTCTTCGACTTCAGCACGAAATCATGAGCTGTGTCATGAACTTGTATAAATCCCTTTGTTATTTATTAAATACATGTACTCGGGTTTCGTTTTTTGTATGCAACGATACCCGAGAGTGATATATGTATATTGTACAATATTTCGAAATAGGGGGCCCCGAGTGGCCGAGTGGTCTAAAGCGCTGATCGTTACGGATCACTGCCATCTCACCTCTGTCTGCGTGAGTTCGAGTCCAGGCTCGGCTAACGTGGGTACGTGAGAAAGCCTGCCAGTAGCTTCTCCTGGGTCGGTGGTTCTTCCCGGGGTTTTCCAGGGTTCTTCCTCCACCATTAATGCTGGCCGCCATGTATAGCCTATCTTGTGCTGAAAAATGGCGTTAAACCCTATAACAACAACAACAACATTTCGAAATAGTGAGTTCGGTTCATCCTTTGCCGCACGTGCGAAGTGCTTTCGATGGGAAAAACCGATATTCATGAAGCGCACAGATGATGTAGGGATATATCGTCTGTATATAAATACCTCACCTTAGGTCGAAATCATTACATTACGGAAACGTCTTGTCAGTGAGCAGTCTACTTAAGGACTTGCAAATCTTCAGCTGCAGAGGTATGTGAGTTATTTACTAATTTCTTTTGTATATTATAGGTTATAACTGTTGTACTACCAAGTTTATTTTTGTATATTTTCTATGCAACTCCGGCTTCTGTAATATAATGCAAATATTTCCTATTCTTGCATGTGACTTAACAGGAGATCTATATTAGCAATAAAGTTGCATTTTATTAAGAAACGTTTAGCACGATAGGGTTCTTATCGGACACAAGTAGTTTCACTTCTGAACCTGTCTATTGCTTTGTAATGTTGTGCCGAGAGTGCAATTTGTATAGCTTACCGTATATAACATCATTACGTGTTATCGTATATGCCCGTTCATTCTTAGTACACGGTCGTAGATTTTTTTCAGCTGATCAGGGTTGACTGAGTACAGACTGTAGACTTGACCATAGAAGTTGACCATAGCAGCTGTAAAGCTCACATTAGCACTCATAGGGCTTACGATAGAGCTGACGACAGAGCTAGTCGAATAGCATCTGTAGAGCTGATTGAACAATGTTTTGCTGGTATAATAGCAAGTGATCGGATTCTGCTGACCTATTGGTGGGCGCTGATTGCCTGAGTGACCAAATGATTGAATGGTGGTCGGTGATTACCTGTAAAACTGACTGCTTGATTGGCCAGTGTGACTGGTAGCCAATTCTTCTAGTGATGGAGTCTTTTGTGCAACTCCATGCATGTATTGTTTTAGCCGTCGGCTAATTTTGGGGTTTGTTATACCCAGTGGTTTGGGACTGTAAAGATAGTTGTATGATATCTGTCCCATTTTACATCATTTTATTATTTGAGTAAAGTACATCATTTTTCACTGTTTGAGTGAATACGTCATTTTTACTATATTAGTTAAGTGCAACTCTTCTGCTATTTGAGTAAAACACATCATTCTTTTCGTCGTGTGAAATTACTGTGAATCATTAACCTTTGTCCTTGTACTGTGTAAGGTCATGTACTTGTATTCACATTTATGTTACATTATTAGGTTCGTTCGTTCATTTGTATAATATTTGAATTTTATTCATGCACGTATTAATCATTATTCTTTATTTCATTCAAGTCACTCATCAATAAACATTGTATTAGTGTCAACGGTCTTAAAGCGTTCTGCTATAAATCCGAACTCAACCCGGTTATCTTGCTACAAGCTGATAACGACGAGCTGACATCAAGTGGAAAACTACCCAAAACTGATACACAAGACATTCAAATACAACGCGATAAGATCATGCGGGCGACCACAGTACTTCCACCACCCAGGTACGTCGAACCATCGTATGTAGGTGCTGCCGAAGGATTTATTTATGATCATCCTCAAGGAGTCGATAAAAATCTCTTCCAGCGCATTATAACAGCTACCGTAGATCGAGAAGTGCGCACACACACGGCTATCAGACTCGAAGTAACTCTTAACGTTCATTTTTGTGCGAGAACAAAAGAGCATTGACGTATGGATCGGAGCAAAATTGCTGATCGGGTATCATATCGACGATTTCAGTCCTATCGTCCACTTCGCCTGGTCGTTTATCCAACGTCGCATTGAAATTATCGAGAGTCGGGATCGGCTTGGATCTTCGCCGGAGTCAATTCATTCTAGTTTTGTCCAAATTTGCAAATTCACACCTATGCGAGGAAGTAAGCACATGCCCATTCCAAGGCAACTCGTGGCCACCAAATCATGTATCAGTGCTAAAATGAACGATGACTTCTGCCTCGTGTGGGTCGTCCTTTCCGCGCTACATTCTGCAGAGGACAATGCTTCTCCAAGTACAAGCCGTATTTTGATACCATCAAAACCACCGGTATCACCTTTCTTGCAGCGGTCGAACACGTCCCTATACTAGAAGCTTTCAACGATTGACTTTCCTTTAATGTGTTCGGATTCGATCTAAAGAAAACGGGCGATAAACAATTTGTGGTCTATCCCATGTTGATCTCTGGATTACCACCACCATTTTGTGTACATCAAAGACTTCAGCCGTTTATGTTGATCACAGAACACGCAACAAAAGAATCATGGATATTTTTTCTATCGTTGCTTGCAATGCTTTCGACAACCGCAGCGATTGCACAACCATGTCACGTCTGGATACTGTCAAGAACTACAAACCGTTCAGATGCCAGGCGAGGAAAGACTACAGTTCGAAAATCACTTCAGAAAATAGGCGCACACGTTTTACATCGTCTTTGACTCGGAAGCGATCCTTGAAAAAGTATAAGGACCCTCTCCTGATCCAGTCCACTCTTTCACGCAAGTGGAACACAAGCATATAAAACCTGCTGCTCCGTCGGTCATAGCCTGTCTTCACCGTGTCGAAAACATCGATGTTAGGATTGCGTCTTGTGGTTCTTTGAGTACCTCGTAGCTGAATGGAAACGAATCAGCGACATCCAGCAAGATCCAACTGGAAAACATAAATCAGTGCCATATCTGCGAAGAGCACTACAAGCAACATGATAAAAAAAGTCAGAGATCACTGCCATGTCACCGATCACTACTGAGTAGCCGCCCAGACTTCCTACCGGTGATTGCGCATAATCTACGAGGATACGATGGACATTTCATAATCACATTGGACCTTTTCGATTCATTGATTCGTTCCAGTTCATGGCGCCGTCGCTGAAAGAACTCTCTTAAACCTGTGCTAAGTTCACACACCTAGAAAAAGAATTTGGAGTTCATGCCGATCTAATCAAACGATCTACTCAAACGAAGAGGAGTTTATTCTACGAATACATCGATTCGTGGTCGAGTTTCGATGAAAGCTAGTTGCTGCGACAAGAAGCCTTATATTCCCACTTACATCTCTCCGATATCACCGATGAGGAATACCAGTACGCGAGCAAGATATGGAAATGACTTCGGTTGCCAAACTCTCGGAGATTATCACTACCTGTACCTGAAAACAGATGTACTTCCGCTCCATTATATCTTCGAAAATATCAGGCACACATGCGTGGATCATTATCATCTCGATCCAGGTCTATCTTGGGATGCTCTCCTCAAGACGAGCCAAGCCCAGCTTGAACTCGTTACATATCCGGACATGTTCATGTATACCGAACACATGATTCACTGATGAATCTCCATCATCAGCCAAAACCACGCCGACACCAGCAAAAGATACATGGAACACTATGATCCCACCAAGCCATCCACATACAGCCTCTCTATGAGTGGGCGATGTCACATACCCTTTCCGTTAGAAATTTTCAATGGATCACTGGAGAATTTCGTCGAGGAAAGACAATCGGGATATAATTATGGTCATGGCTATTTCGTCGAAGTCGATCTGCTTTAACCCTCTCATCTCCATGATGCTCATATCGATTATCCCTTCTGCGCTGAACCTCTCCTCGTCACCAGCTCGATGCTGTCTCCACAATAATTTAATCTAAAAAGCCAATTCGGACTCAAACACGCCATGGGGAAGAAACGTAGTATCCAATCTCAGCCACAAAACACTCTGCAAGATACATCATTGACTACTGAATCAGGCTCTACAACATGGAATCGTTCTTCACAAAGTTCATCGTGCCCTCAATTTTAAACAATCTCCATGGATGAAAACCTACGTCTACTTCAGCACAAAACAAAGAGCCCAAGCTACTAAAGACTTCGTCAAACATTTTTTCAAACTCATGAACAACGACGTCTTCGGACAAACCATGGAAAACATTAGACGCAGAAAGAAAATTGATATCGTCAATAGCCTACGACGACGAGATCAGCTCGTGGCAAACAATGCCTTCGTCAGCATGAAAATCTTTTGCGAAGAGTTCGTAGCAATCGAATCCAGAAAAAGCATAACTCAAGCTGGACAAAGCCATCTATGTTGACTCAGCCATTCTCGATCTCTGCAAAATGCTTATGCTCGAGTTTCCTTATGACCTCATTAAAATCCAATACGGAGAGAACGTCACACTGCTCATGACCGATACTCATTCATTCATCTATATAATTCACACCTACGCTGTCTACGAGGATCTGTATCACACCGAGACATCTATGATCTTAGCGATTATCCTGAAACAAGTCCATTCCACTGCGAAGACAATAAAAAGGAACTTGGAAAGTTCAAAGATGAATCTCGTGGGATACCCATCACATAATTCGTGGGACTTAAGTCCAAAATGTATTGCCACACACTCGGTGACAATTCCGTTAGGAAAAAGGCAAAAAAGCAACAGGTGTCAAAAGTCCATTGGTCACATCGCTACTATTGATCACTCCAGACAGTCACTAGAAGGACATCTACGTTACTACTCCATGAGAACTTTCCTATCGTAACGACATAACATATCTACCATGCTCAATAGCAAGCAAGAACTCTGTTCCTTTGACAATAAGCGTTACTCCACCGATGGTATTCGCACTCTCGCATGCGGACATTATCGCACGCAAAAGTAAACAGCAGAGAAGGGAACAAGTTTTATCGCGCAGTGAGCCCACCATACAGGTCCAAAACACACCCATTTGTTTCTGCACTGGAGCCACAACGGTACAATGAGCCAGAAACCAATACAGTAGTAGTATATAGATCCATGGGGGCTCTCTCGACCACTCTTTATTACTCAGTGAGTCATAACCCCCATATCTATTTACTACTGAGAACATAGTAAATCTGAGAGGTAGTCTAACTTCGTTTCAGTAGAAGTTTGTCTTTTCGAATAATTATATTAGTACAGAAATTTAGAAACTATATAACTGTAGTGGAAACACATAAGTATTTTCTAAGTCTACGGTATGGTGGTAAGTCATACAATCACATACATATGGTAGGTTATAAAAAAATATACAGAATTTGTAAAGTATTGTCCCTAGCTTGAAGACAAAACGCATCAACTATGCTGTTTTCTGACAAACTCGTCAGATGTAGTAGAAAGCAACTTGTAAAACAATTGATAAGATAGTTATTCGTACTAGTAATATGAAAGACACTTTTAAAACAATTCTTAACATTTTTACATAATTTGAGTGTACCATAGATATATTGTGTATGCTTGTAACTATTTGAATAGGAAGTTCTCCTAATCCAAAGAGAATATGTAAGCGTCTAATTTCATTGTTTTCAAAAATATACAAGTATTCTTCACACTCGGGGACTTTTTCTGGTTAGTATCATTCGTCAATGGGTTTATTCATTTATTTCTTTATGGAATTATTGCCAGTTACAATCCATTACGGTTGCCTAACTTGAACTCTAAATAGTCAACACTTAAATTTTTCACTCACTATCATCCAGCGCATTTAACATTATACATCATTTCTTGGGATAGCTTTATCTGATACATACAATAATTGATGCCAATATTTATAGATCTAATATAATACCCAATATCATAATTATGATAACCGCCATATTAATCAAGAACTCCAATGTTTGAAGACAACTATCCAAGAGAGGAATAAATAAAATTTATGGAACTGCTAATTGAATGTCACGAAAGATTTCTATTCTTAGATTCCCACATCTCAAATGAACACAACTGAATGGATATAATATTAACATCACATGATTTTGAACACAATGTTCAGTGATGGACATCAGGGTTTTCATATTAACTTATTCCCAAGGATTAAGGTTTTAAAAGCCTGTATAACAAGTCTTTCAGTTGCTTTTTACCAATTCCGTCTCACAGAAAACATTACTCCCCAAAATGTTATAAGAAGGTCTTTTTTATATTCTTGCAGCAAGTCCACTTTTGAAACTTAAGTCTACCACCAGTTCTAAAAATAATAATATTTGCTTTTCGAAAACGCAGCGAAATGTCAAACAACCTTATGCAGGAATATTGAAACTAGTTTTCTTTCATATATTTGCCACGCTTAAGTCAACTGGATGACATATCTTTGTTAGCTGCATTTTGCAGAAACACACTAGCAGATATACAATCGTAACTAATGTATCACTGAACTACTAGGTACGAACAGTCCGGTAGGACAATCCCGCGTAAATAATCAGTGGTGCACGTCACATGCAAACAGAATCAAATTAATGAACGAGTGAGTACTGTCACAGTCATAAAGTTATAAAATTAGACTTTTTTGAGGCAACCAGATAGCTTTTCTTTAATAAATCAAGCCTAGCTTGACTTCTCTTATGGGTGTTCATCGAGAGGAGCAACAACATTCCCCACTTGAGACCGAGTTAGAATCCCAGAAGAGTGCCGTATTTTGCTGGTTAGATAACATACCCATGTCTCGTTACCCACCAAATTCTAACTAAAGCCATTAGACAAAAGATCTTAAAGTGGACTTTCGGTACTTTATGCCTTGATGATTCTTCCTCTACAATCAACGTTGGAATGAATAAAATGCCGCAGGACCAGTGACTTAAAACATTGAAGAGAATCGAATATATAATTGCCTAATAGTAAAGATGAGTTTCAATCCATTTCTGACAATCGGATGAAATTGCTTTTGTGTTTAACGGCAAAACAACCCAAAATAGGTTATCTAGTTCCGTGCAATCGGAGTAAAGAGCCTTGTCCAAGGACTCATCATGGTAAACAACCTGAGTTGATTCGTTGCTACGATTTGCACCCACGTCTTTTGTAATCAAGAATCAGGCACACTGATCACCGAACTCCGATAGATTCTGTCTTTCTGTATCTCCTTTTATTGCATGCGAGAGCCCCACTGGACCTACGCTACTTTCCTGATAAAATGGGTTGATAAAAGTGGACTAGACAGATTTGTGTAACTTAACTAAGAACGACGCATGTCTGTCCAAAAGTACACAAGACAGAACAACTTATCTCCAAAACGGCTTTACCAGAGCAGGCCAAACATTGGTAGGTACAGTCCTAGCAGGAACATTGTTCTCATAATATAAACAAACTACTGAGAATATAAATACAAACAACACGTCAAACACCAACGGTGTGTAGCAAATGGTTGGAAATTATTATGAAATGTGTGTCTTTCACCCAAAGTCACCTGCGTTAAACCCTTAGTCATATCCGATATAATTGGCCTCTCGTTTTGTCCAGTGTTTAAAGACATATGCAAGAATATAACATATGGAATAGCAGCAACATTAGCACTGCTATTGCTAAATGTTAATGATTTTGTTTTTCCCTTTTTAGTGTGCTCAGATTCAATGGACAATGACTTCGGACATATCTCACAGCTAAGCTGACCTCGCGGTTGTCGTGTAGGCAGAGAGTTGCCTTGTCTTCGTTACTGGAGAGTAGTTTAAAGATAACATTATCTGCGGTAGACAAGCCATCTTTTAACTACTGCTTAGAAAGGAGGAAATTAAATGTGACCAGTCTACGTTTTTGAGCGAGATTCAACATTTGAACTTCCCTTATCTCGAAGCCTTTTTAAATATATTTTTCACAGTACTTGATATTTTGACCATAAATAAATTACATCCTTACCGTATCTTGTTCAAAGGCATCAGTCTTATGCATAAATAACTCTTGTAGCTTTTGGGGTTCGTTTACGTTTGGGATAGTTAATTGGTTTGCCTCGTATTCGTAAAAGTGACAGTCTCATAGTTCTATAACACAGATTTTCTGTAATTAGGTGTGATCTTTAATATAAAGTGTTCAATGATAATTGTAAGTTTCATCATGAATTGTTTTATGTTAAATGATAAGTGTTATTAGTACAAAGATTAATTGTGACCGTTAATATAGCGTATCATATGACTGTTGTTCAATGTGATCACGTAGATGAGATGTTATATGATTTGAACACCTATTGATCTATGGATTGGTTTCAACTGTTATCATATATTGTCATCGTGGATACTAATTGCCCGGGAGGCTGGCCTTGTTCAGCTGCAACACTCCAACTAAACAATGTTCTTTACTGGTACAATCATATAAAATATATTTCTAAAAAATATTTAAGTCTCAGGTGATTACGTTTCCCGAGGTTTTGCACCAGCTTCAGTTTTACCTAGTATCTCTAACGACCGTTTTGGTTTTGGTTCAAGAACTGTTACTATACATCTGCGCTCTTGCTGAATAACAGGACAGATATTTTTCTTCTTTGATAGTCAATGTTGGATTAATATAATCGCTGTAGAATTTAATGATCCGGAGGGGAATTCGGCGATGAATTTCACTTCATCGTTGTAGAAACAGCCTTTTGATGGCCTCGAATTATAGTGACTTATCAGGGAGGTGGTAGCAACGGTCGATTTCTATCTTGCCCTTGTTTAGAATATATTTGTTCATAACTGTGAACCGCATAACAGCACTCTGATGCAGACATTTGTTCAAAATGTGAAACATAATAGCTATCGATGAAAACATTTGTTGTCACTTTGTCCACGAGAGTGCTGGTAGATTCCCCAACACCATAATACATCGCGTCTATCTAATAATAAATCTTTAAACATAACGTCAAAGGACCGAATTGGTGTTGAATACTTCAAGCTCATTTTGATAATGCATATGTGAAAACTTTATGACGAACCACACTGCCATTCGACCCCTTTATCTTTCTTTTCATTTACGTTAAGCATGTATAATCCATGGTCTCATACAATTATACTGTGGTGGTATGAATGGCATTTTAAAGAGGATGGAACGAAAGTCGACCATTTGCTAAGGTTTCAATGTCAGGGTGTTTCGCCAATTCCATTGACTCTATGAAACTACAACGCTTGGTAGGTGTGACACCCTCTGGGTGGCCTCTTCATTCACCCAGTCTTTGATAAAAGCAAACGGTAAATGCGAGTCACTGATTCCCTCGATTTCATCGAAATTGATAATGATTTTCATGGCAGCGTCCCGCAGTTTCGGAAAATAATTTTGAATACCCATGTTATACGTTGTATGTTTTCCAGTTTTGTCTTGTTATGAATATTAAATTTGCTTTGTTTTTTTGTTAGATAGTTTTTTTTAATTTTATTTCTCTAGATCCTAGTGTAATGTAACATTTTATGATGTACTAGACCTTGCCTGAAATTGATTTCACTTTTTGCTTGACCCGATTGACTTCTTATTGTATCCATTGCGAACAACTACCACATAGCTTAATTATTCTCTATGGGTATGGGTTATGAATTAGCATTATTATTAATAGAAGAAGCAAACATGTGTATTTGAACAGGGATGGGGAAGCTCCGAACTAAATCATACAGGTTATTGTTATTGTTTTGTAAACACCAGGATCATTCTAGAAGGTTTT
>JAECUM010075649.1:5000-14481 GCA_016617855.1 Megalonaias nervosa | reverse complement strand
ATATATATATATTGTGTACATGTGTTTGTGAGGTACAATAGGGATAAGGATTCCCGCATAACCTCACAATATCAACATTGTAAGTTAAATAACAGAAATTAAAACAAAAGTAATTGATCTTGCTGATTCTCGAAAGTCATTTCTCGTCGACTGAAATCAGCATTTTCCGGTTGTCGGACTACATGGTCATTAGGCAATGACGAAACATAATCTTATTGCTTCAGATCTAAGATAATACAAAACTTGATAATTCTTCAATCTCAACACAATCCTGAAACCTGCACGCCACTGTCAAAAGATGAATATGTTCACACAGACAGGCGTATTTGCGCGTAACTTCAACCATATGTACTGGCATTTTCAATAGAACCATGAATCATATACCGCGTAACCTTAACCGTATGTACTCGCATTTCCTATAGAACAATTGGTCATATACCACGTAACCTCAACCGTATGTACTCGCATTTTCTATAGAACTATGGATCATATACCGCGTAACCTCAACCGTATGTACTCGCATTTGCTACAGAACGATGGGTCATATGCAATTTGAGTAGAGCAGAGTATGAACGTAACTGACTGAATGTTCTTTTTGCTCAATATTACCGCCCTTAAATATAATAATAAAACTGCTGTAAAATTATACATCAACGTTCATTTGTATGTATTAGCTTCAAACCATATTCCATAAAATGTCAGTATAGCATCACGGTAGCTGTAACATGAACAGAGCAAACCCATTTTTTCCATAGTTTATTTGAAAGCTTTGCCATTTTTGTCATATACTTGTATTAAAAATAAACGCATGATCATTTTGCGACATAAAAATGGCCGAAAACAAAGAAAATTCAGAAAACGTATAGCATACTAATTAAAGTGGTTCATATATTATAAAATATCTAAGAAATCTACAAAGCAGGTATAAAAGATGATAATGCTTGCAACCACTGCTGCCCGGCTATGCGCAAAGCAAAAAGATTGGAAGTAGGTCAGTTAAGTATTTTGTTTCGTGCAAATTAAAATAATTATATGTTCTTACCTTTTCATTCTTTCCTTCGAGTAAAGTAACAACTCCCTCTTCTATTGCTCCCTTTCAGCAGGATAATTTATTATTTTGTTAATCCACTTTACAAGGTCTTTTGAAAACCTAGGCGTATAGCGTTAAGATACATTATTTTCTGGAACAATTTAATTCAAACGTTCATACTGAATGATTCCCACTTTCTTTTGTTGATACAAGTTGAAAAAGGAAATCTTTTCCTTTGCACAACACTTTTACGAAAATTAAATTCTAACTTGACGTCCATTGCATCTAAAATGAAGTCATTAAATCTTCAAAATTATACGTAAATTGCGGTTTATATAGGTTATAGACAAGAAAGTCGATGTTTTGAAGGCGTTAATTACCAGCAGTCCTATATGTGTTTTGAAGCTGCGGGAGAAAGACATCTAGCATATCTAATCATCGTCTTCTCAGTGTTCCTTCAACTCTGTAACATACAGTGAATGGAAACTCTTGTATACGCACAGTTTTCGATTTTTTGCTCGCTCCGATGGGCGAATCAGTCAGCGATGGTTATTTCGCTTCGCATTCATCCACTGATAATCAGTGCAGACCTTACAAGAGGGCTTTAGTGGAGAGCGGCGGCAAGGCGCTCACTGTGCACGTCTACGATCCAGAGTTCGAACTGAGTTCCGGCATGTAGAATGGTAGGTGTTGGCCTGTGCAAGGTCGGTGATTTCCTAAACGTTCCCCGAGCTAATTCACAATGAAATACCGTATTATATCATCATGTGAGCAACTAAGGGAGCATTTAATTAAGCTGGAAGAATTAGTTGGGCGAAAGACTTAAAATAAATAAAGTTTACGTTAGACAAAATGTGCAAGTTCTTCGATTTCAGTTTTATAATATAATCTTTTTGAAGTAATAGAGGTAAAACCTATCATTTAAAATTTGTTATATGATATGGCAAATAAAACACAAATAAAAATTCATTTACATTCGGAATATATTACGCACAAAAATACTCATTGGAAAAATTATACCGTATTTTCTGCTTTTATAACTTTTAAAGTAACACATATGAAAATGAAGTCTTTCTTGAACAGACACTTTAAGTCTTGTATTTTTTTTTTCATTTTAAATTGATTACCTAATGCCATTATGAAAAATAGAATCTTTTTGACCTTGTCAAGTTGCATGTGAATTATTAGTACAATGATTAAGCAGAATGGAAGATTTGGACAGCATAAAGATAATGTTAAGTCATGTTGCTCAAGTTCTTGCAAAGGCAAACCGGTATTAAAAAGTAGTCACACACAGGCACACACACACTTTTTAATTCGTCCTCTAAAGGAGATTCGAACCCAGGTCCGCGAGTAAACGGCACCCATCGCCTTGACTGCACGCACCAGCCCATATTCCTTCACGACTAAGCACGCATCACCAAAAATTGATGCGACTGAATCGGTGTTATATTCACTCGTGCGTAGCAGATACACTTGCACGACGACCCAATAATTAATTCTCATCTATCTACACAGTCATTCCTGATGCCTATGAAAGACCTCAAGCGCGCACTCAAGGTTTAATTTTAATATTCGTTTCTACTCGGTAATGAACAATTAACTTAATTGCAAGATAGACGAGAATTGTCTTGAACTTTGACCCGTTGTAGTCAGACGATGCATATTGTTGTTAAAAGACCGCAACAAATAAGTAACAGTCTCTCTCTCTCTCTCTCTCTCTCTCTCTCTCTCTCTCGTAAGTTAAATAAAAATTTTACATTTTGTCTAAAATGTATTTTGTGTTTTTGTATCTGTCGTTAGAGTTGAAACACCCCTAGATTTCAGACAGAATACATTATATCGTATCACATGAAAGTCTAATACTGTGTCTTTTTTAATGTTTGCATATTTTCCTTAAAGAAAGCAACTTAAATTTAGGTGAGATGCTCAGACCATACCTCATAAAACTGTTAACATTTTGCCAAATTTCTTTTCTTCATGACAAACGCCACGTAAAGTAGTAGGATGAGACATAGAAAAAAGTGTGCACAGGACAATAAACAGCCAAGGATATTATGGTTCTCTTTAATGCTTTCGATTAAGATTTCTCTAAGCTGTTTTCGACCTCAGTACAACAGTACAACTGAAAGGTTACATAAGACTTTATATGAATGTATACACCTTCCCATAATGTATTTTGTTCCGAACGTTTGATGAATTGAACTATTTCTTTGATGCCTCGGAAGATAAATATCATCTATAGGAATTACATCTGATGTTGTCTCTGTTAGGTAATCAAGTGAAATGGATTAAAAAAGCCCGTCTTCTATAGTTTCTCACAGCACCCATGTTATCCATGTCTTCTGTTTATACAGTCCTTTCTAAAATGCCACTAAATCAAGAGAATTTATATATAGACTTTCTTCACCGGGAGGGAGAGGGGGATGTTTCCATCCTAGCATCTCTGCCTGTCTAAGACCACTAAATTGGAACCGTGTTTACTTTGTAGTAGATGTTGTGACAACTAGAACATGTGGGAATATTGTGTTTACACAAAGGAAAAGAAAACTAAACTCCTTTCAAATGTAAGACAAAAATGCTCACTCATTTTTCGAATGTGTTGTTTACTCAGCGCATGTGTTGATCGGAAGTATATTATTCTAGTACCAGTCTGAACTTTGAGAGGCTTCTGTAACAACGTTGAAAAACAATCACAGTTTGGTCTACCATTTAGACTTCAACTCTAATTCTTGGACAAACTTGTAACGGATATTTTAACAACGTCGCTCTAATCACGATAACAACTGAAATCCAAGTGTTAATGTAACTCAGGTATTGTATGAAAATACCAAATTTATCTTATGCCATGGAAAGGATTTTGAGATTTTTTTGTGAAAACAGATGTCCTTGCATGCCAGATGTAGTTGAATCTAATTTTTTGCAGATTGTCTGTGGAAGCAGTTATTCAGGTCAATTGTCACCTTATTCTAAGTCTCAGAATGGTCCTATAAATGTTTCCTCTCGTCCGATCACAAAATTCCTTATCATATTAGAATGATTGACCAAAATGAGTTTGAGATATGACAACTATCTTATAACATATAACTATCGTATTACTGCCCTATAACAACTGACTTGTGACTAACGACCTATGACAACTGACATGTGACAAATGACCTATAACAACTGACATGTGACAAATGAACTATGACAACTCATATGTGACAAACAACCTATAAAAACTGGCATGTGACAAATGACCTGTGACAACTGGCATATAATTAATGACAAGAAATAATAAAAGAAAAATGTCTAAATTATCTTTACATTATTATATATCGATGTATAGATATTAACATAGGTAAAATCTGGTCTCCATTTCAAGTTTTCATTTTTTAATATTTATCATATTTCTTGATTTGTAATAATGTATTTTCACAGAAATTTCCACAGATAACAGAAATTAAAATACAATAATTATATCTTTCTTTATATTTCTTTATAACTGAGGAAATATATAGGTTTTACTCAAAACTGATGAATTCTTAAACTCTGTTTTCAAGAGTTATATTTCCAGATATGCAATTTAATATAATACAGTTGCCACTGGTATTATCTAAGCTACTTAAAGAGAGAATAGCATAACTAATTGAGTAACTCTAAAATTAAATTATTCTTATTATTATTATTATTATTATTATTATTATTATTATTATTTATGGTGGTAGTGGTGGCGGACCGATTCGGTGGCCAAAGTGGTTAGAGCGTCCGCCTGGGATGCGGGAGGTAGCGGGTTCGAACCCTGGTCGAGTCATACCAAAGACTTATATAAATGGCAATAGCAGTTGCCTCGCATGGTGCTCAGCATTAAATGTCAGTGTTAGGACTGGTCGGCCTGGTGTCAGGATAATGTGACTGGGAGAGACATGATACTACATATCTGTGGCATGATGGTCCATTGTTAGACATCACTATAAACTGCCACACTGCAGACATCGTAGCGATATGACTGAACAAGTTTTAAAGCTACGTTAAAGAAATTCCAATCCAAATGTTGTTGTTGGTGGTGGTTTTAAGTATTAAAAACGTACCATAGCTTTAACCCCACAAACGAGGTAAGTACACTTGAAAAACTGATCATCTCTTTCTTAAATTACATCTCATGATGTCCTCAAGACAATAGTTGGTAACTAGATTTCCACAATGAATTATCACACCGAAAATTAAAACTGTTAACTGCAATAAAATCTATTGAATATCATTAAATCAAGAATTTGTGCAAAATAAAAGGCGTATAATGTCAGCTACAAATCAATGTAACAAAGTATCAGCAAATTAGTTTCAACCACTGTATTGTAGAATTTCCAAATTGCCCATTAATCAAACCTAGCCGCGATCGGCAATTGTAAATATCACACTGCCTAGTAATTTACTGTTACGGAACACTCTGTGGTTACTAAAATGTTTTCAAATCTTCAACTTTTACGATGATAACAAGGGTGTTCCGAAAAGGACGAAGAAATTCACATCGCTGTGGAAGGCATATGCACTTACAGAGAGGCATCCTACGAGACAAGAACACACACACACACACACACACACACACACACACACACACACATATAAGACACACACAGAGACACTTTCTGGCTAAGATAAGAAAACATATACACTACAGATGCACATTTATAATTAGTGTATGTGATCTCTTGTGACAAATTCTGTCTGTCCACGTTATCAGTTATAGTTTGAATTCGTTATGATCCAATGTTATCAAATGTACGTTAAGACTATTTCGACAAAACTTAATAATTAGATATTTCTCTTGGCTGAAACAAACTTACTACATACCAGACAGTAGCTAAATGAATCCCTGATATCCAGTCTAATTCTTTGGATTATGTGGTAATTGACGCACAAGCCCTGCAAAACATTTTGGTTGTGTTCTGCTTTTACTAGTACTTCTAAAACAGGGAGAGTGGACATGTGTGCATCTGCAAGTACAGTGTTAGCAGTTTTGCCATACCTCTATTTAACCTTTATTTTCTTTTTTATTTGGTATTAGGGAAGCAACACGCCGAATAAAATAGAAAGCTGCTAGAAATGGTTGCACCAGTGTGCTCAAGAAATGAACTTGAATTAGTCCAATGTTCACTACATTTAGCAGTTCTTAAAATTGGGAATTGTTGTACAGTAGACAATATTAGCTTCATACAACAGAATAAAGAAAATTATATGTTTACAAATACCAAACGCATACAAGATCTTTGTAAAATAGCAAGAATTACTAGTGTGGGAAAATCTGGGAAATTCATTTTCTATAATAATCCAACCCTGTGTAACGAACGAAATTGTGCATCACGAAACTGTGCATCGGAACCTTTTTCACATTGTTATCTTTTGCTCTTTTTTAAAACCTAATAGTTCTAGCTATTTTCTATGTATGCCTCATTCTAACCATTTAATCCATGGAACACGGGACAATAAAATTAAAGAAAAATAAAATCAAGGTCCTCTGATTTATACAAACTGCTCAGCTCCATCAATCTGAAATTTCATTGCTTGTTTTAATAATAATAATAATAATAATAATAATAATAATAATAATAATAATAATATAACAATTTAAACTTAAATAAACAGCAGGAAACATCATTTATATTTTGAGGGATATGGAAGAAATAAATCACCAAGGTCAAAAGGTACATCTTCCATGGTGAATACGGTATCCTGTATCGTCTTGGTTAGTTATTAATTTCGTACAGTACTGCAAGTTGTTATTCGCTTTGTCCATAGGCAAGCAAACAGACCAAGAGGATTTTAATGCATCAAATTGATATTCTTCTTGCGTCGACTTTCCCTATTTTAAATACCGCGACCAGACGGAGATGTAATTAAACCTTAAATAGGGATCAGAGAGTGTTTGTGTGTGTGTGTGTGTGATTTGGATTTTTAACGTAGCTTTAACAATTTTTCAGTCATATCGCTATGATGTCTGCAGTGTGGCAGTTTACAATGATGTCTAGCACTGGAGCATCATGCCGCAGACATGTAGCATGATGTCCCACCCAGTCACATTATCCTGACACCAGGCCGACCAGTCCTAACACTAACCTCTTAATGCTGAGGGCCAAGCGAGGCAGCTGTTAGTACCATTTTTATAAGTCTTTGGAATGACTCCGCCGGGAATCGAACCCACGACAACCCGCATCCAAGGCGGACGCTCTAACTAGGCCACCGGAGCGGTCTAAGAGTGTTTTAGAAAATAATGCGTTATTTGTCTTACGCAAATCAATGTATAGTGCACGTTTTGCAGTGTCCTGAATCCCCCCGTAACGGTTACAGACAATATAACGTTTTGCGGTGGTGCAGTGGTTAGCATGCCGAACTCGCGAAATAATGGGTGCTGGTTCGAATCCTACCACTGGGTCAGACTGGGTTGGTCCTTGGGCAAGACACTTATGCCGTAAAACACCAAACTAAACGAAAAACATATTCATAAAACGCAATCCGCCTTGAATCAGTTGATCTATGTAAAAACCCATCAAATGGTTCGTAATAAACATTAGGTAGACAAGTACTCATTGCTTCTTATAGCCATAATTTTTTATAAGCCAGTTTCGCAATACTTGAAAATGATGATTCCTCGTTATCTCGTAAAACCTCGAAATTCCAACACGAGGCGAGAACGGTTGGGAGGTCAATGTTATATTCTGACCTAATTTGTACTCTGTTTTTCGTGGTGAAAGCGTTCCCAAACTGGCACCAGTACATAGGAGCAAACCGGATTTCACCTCTAAACTTTTTTGGACCTACATCCGTAAAACTGAATAGCTGACTACTACATGCTTACCCCTCCATGAAAATAAATTTGAGGGAGCCTCTACATTCCCTAAAAATATTAAGAAACCTATAGCAGCAAACAAAATCACAACATTGTTGAACTAGACAACATTTTCTTGCGGGAAAGTATAAAAGCGCTTCACGATAATTTCGATACATACATTATGTTTCATGAAATGTGGCTTTCTTAATTTAGGTTAATTTTAATAGTACTGTATATCCATAGTTTATACGGTGTTAGATTTCTTAATAATTTTCATGGCATGGTAATTTAGTTTGATACAGTGTAGCAAAAAGCTGACAAAAATTTGGATCTAGAGAACAGTTTTCGGTCGGTGACAAGTAGTGTCAAGAACATAAAAACACTTCTAAGTGAACCATTTGACGTTATTTTTTGGGGGGGGTGTTGGGGGTAGGGGGTTCTTCTGTTTTCTTTTGTTTATTTGTTTCTTTGTGTGTTTGGTTTTTTTTGGGGGGGGGGTCTTGTTTCACCTTCACCGAATGTCTTGATTAATAATATATTGTTTAATTCCAATACAAACTAAAATAGTAACCGCTGTACAATTTTCAATAACGAAATGAGTACAGCCTTCGTGATGCGCAATGGAATTTTTGGCATAATAGATGGAATTATGTCTGTAATTAGCTTTATTATTGTGCTTGCAGTAGATACATTTATTAGTAACATAACAGACTTAGTTTCAAATAATAATTGAAAGAATTACTTAGTTTATGATTTAATTGCGCAAACCGATCTCACTTTCACATGCATGATTCTGTTAGTATGCCAACATTACATTTCACATTACTAATTTACATTTTCAACAAATAGTAAAAACTTCAATTCAAATTTGTATAACTGAAACTGATATAAACATTTGTTTGGTTAAAAGTAATAATGGAACAATTAAACAGCAAATATGACTATTTGTTTCAAACATTAGCAACTACGCCTATCTCCACTTCATAGTTAATGGAAACGACCTACATCAAGCAGCGATAGCCTCTTTTGACTTTTAGTGATTGATATCAGGAACGGCAACTCTTTCGACACGCGTAGTGAGATATGGGTCTATTACCTTGAAAGAAAAGTGCTCCATGTTTGCCAACATGATCATTCTCATGTTCGTTCTCTTTCATTTCTCTTCATCTTCCTTCATTCTACCGATTTGTCTAATACCATCAAAAGCCATTAGAAAGTCTTTAAATCAGAATCAGAGTAGTCGCAACCACGAGACGTTGCAGTTCATTCTTCACACATTTTCGAATACTGGTCTTTGATGAAAAACAATATACACTATCTCAGATACACGATGAAAGGAACTTTATCCACAAGATACAATCATAGAATAAAGTTATTGTGCCGTTGGTTGGTCTTTTAATTCGCTTTCACTGCTAAAAGTCTTAGAAGATATGCATTATGTAAAATAAAAGCCTGTTTTTATGAATAAAATGCAGGCAAGATTCACAAAACTTACCGAATTCTAATTTCTTACATTAAAGGCATTGCAGAGTTTATGAAAGTAAAAATTGCAGAGTTTACGAGCTACATGTCCGTTTCTTTTGGTATCATTTTGATTTGTTGCTTCAGTATTCAGGTTCATAAAAATGAAAGATTATCATAGT
>JAECUM010075647.1:0-18948 GCA_016617855.1 Megalonaias nervosa | reverse complement strand
CCACCCCACTGCATGGTACAATAAAATAGATAAACAAAAAACTTGTTTCAAAATAAAATGAAAGAAACTAGCCTTGCATTGTTATCATTTATTCCTTCTTTGTTCATCATATTAGAGAAAAACAATATATCCACGAACTCCATAGGTATATGTAGCAGATGCTGGCTGGCATATGCATCCTTACTGTAGTGTGTATTAATTATGTCAGATAACAAAATTGCAAATGAGACAGGAATATCACCCGATTGCTTGAAGGTACTGCCGTTCACGCATGATACATTATAAGGTGCAAAATGACCAAGACTATTGTATCAAGGTTAACTATACAACAGTATCTCACAAATAAAAATAATTATTTGAAAATACATTGACTGTGAGTGCAAATAATAATCTTTTTGCTAGCATGGGTTACAAAAGTATTATTAAGGCAAGTTATTGCTGTGTATACTATTTACCCTATGAACATCAGTGAATGTTTGCATCAAGTATGATTACATATGGCAAGCAAATAGAAGCCCGTGCGATGAATAAACACAACTGGCAACGAGCAATAAACTTGTTGCTTAAACTTACTGACAGGATATCAGATTGAAAGGTTATTTTATTACAAAGTAAGCCAACCCTGGAAACTGACTTTGGATTCTTTTAAGTGTGCAGATTTCTTATTTTTTATGAAGTCGGCCGACATAGGGAAACTAGCATTGATTCCTTTTTACCTGTATTAACAGGAATTTTGGAAATAAATTGAAACAATGGAATAGTTTTGAAAGCTACACAATCTAGTGCATCATACATGCATATCGATATAAGGCTGAACAGTAAATTAGTTTTCAGTAGTTTCATTTAAATGTTTCCTAGCCATAGTTTATAGTTTTTTATTTTTTGACACCAAGAAGCATGTACTTTGTCGTGTGGGGATAAATGTAAGTCATTTCTGGTTGGCGTCCTCAGTAGGTGGGAAATCGTATCTAAGGGGAAGTAACAGTGTTGTACACTTCTATTTCGAGTAATTATATTATTATTTCTTCTTTACACTTGATAATTTTTTTATTCTTTTTGTGTGAGTATAACTACTTTTAAACATGTTATGCAAATCTGATGTAAAAAGAAAAATGTTAGAGTATGACCAGTGACTTTTAACTGTGTTTATCCGAGTCCCATGATTTAATTTTGACTTCACAGAAAAACATGACACTTGAAACATGTAAAATGCAGAAGTCATTCATGTCTGTCTTGTAATTCCTTACATGACAGCTCCATTCAAAAGCTATTCTTTTGCAAATAACTAGCAAATGCATGTATGTTATTGCTCAAAAAGAATATTTGAACTACGTATTTTTATCTTGTATCTGACTAATGAATGTTGAATTGTTGTCTTGGATACAGCCAGGAAAACTAAAGTCAAGATGAGAAACAAAGGTTGCTATACTGCAAAGTAGGCCTCCAGTAAGGGAAATGTCACAGTCTCCACAATGTAGAATGAAATGTATATAAATTGCATTTACAGCAACCTAAATTACACATAACTGTAATAGAGGTCTCAAAGGAATGCACAAGTTGTTATCATCAGTAAGTTTGATACTATTAAAAAAACAACAACCCATAATTAATAAATAATGTAGGTAGCAGTTTTGCCTAAAGAAACATGGGTCCACTCTTTAAAGCTGATTTAGTCGGAATATTTTGGAAATCTTTTCAATACTAAAATTGTCTATTTTGCCAGATTTTTTTCTTTAAACTGGGAATTAATTTTGATTCGAGTGGTAAATATTGGTGTTCATTGTCATTATAATAGTGCTTGGTGTCAGCCATGAAAGTGTCACAAAAATCTCTGTGAGCGGGAAAGTAAAGACAGTAGAGTATGACTCAGGTTTTCCTTAGATCAACAAGTCCCTTTCTGTATTACTAATGTTGTGAAATTTTGAAAGTTCTCTTTGTCATTTAATAAAGGAAGGAACTTGCAGATTATTGTTTTTGTTGGAGTTTAAGGACTCATCAACACATTGTAGGTTATATTGTGCAGTGGCAGTGGAGTACAGTTCTATGCCTATGGCACACCATGTTGATTAACCTAGTTTGGACTAGGTGGGATTAGAACCTGCACCATTGGTCATGCATGCTGCACCACCGTGGCTTCTAGTGGCTTGTGAATATAGCACAACTTGAGGTAGGCGATGTATTGAACATAGAGAATTATAGTTAAGAGCAACATCCATTATTGAAGTGGGGGGGATTGTATTAATTCATTAGGATTATTGAGTAATGACATTAGTATTAAACATTCTTTTATCTTTTTTTTGGCAGAGTTTTCACCCATTGGTTACACAAGTGCCTTGGAAAATGTAGTCCAGACTTGGTTCGAACCACAGTTAGATTCCATAACACATCAGATTTAAAGTAAGTGTGCAACATAAATTGTACAGATTGGAAGACCATTAAAAATGTCTTGGTCGAAAATTAATTTTATAATGTTGTCATCTCAGCTCTTTCTCATTCCTTGTTTTCCTCTTCACTTAAATTTTAAACATTTGGGCCATCTTTATCAGCAAGCAGCCTTTTCCGCAAGTTGAGTAATAAAGTCCTGTGTGCCTGTGAATCTACCTCCGTTGTGTGTCATTTGTCTTTATTTGATTACCATTTAACAGTTGAGGACAAAATTCCACCAATTTCAGTCAGATCTGACATAGAGCCCTTTGTCATCACAGCTTTTCTTGTTTATCGGAGCAAATTAGCAGTGAATGACAGTCCTTTATTAGAGTGTGCTGCCATTTATTAAAAATAATCTGACCAGTTTGACCAAATTTGACATGGGATACTCTGACTGCTAGTGTGCTACGAAGCCCCCACTTTGTTGGGGGTGGGTTGTACCTTCTTACAAGGTGTCCGCTTTATTGGGTTATCGTTGTCTAGAGGGTGATTGCCTTCAGTGTTATTGCCCGGATCGAGTAAATATCAATATAAAGTGTGAAACGTATAGGTGGAATTGATAGAGATCTGAGCAGATATATAAAACAGAATGACACGAGCCCCCGTACATGAAAGATAACATTTAATCAATTACATAAACAACTGTGATAATGCATTACATTAGGAAGATAAACTTCTTTTTGAAATAAATCATTCACCGAATTTCAAACACAATATATAAATAGCCGATCTGTTTTAAATGATAGAATTGGTTCATCATAGAATCGAGTGAACAATCAAAGTCATTGCCTTGTACAACTTCATAACCTGTTTATTTCCGGTTCATTCCTACTTCACTGTGGCTGTTCTTCTTGGTCCTTTCCACTTTTCTTTTCTCTTCTCCAAACTCTCTATTGTCTCGCCTCTTTCAGCCCTCGAACTTTGTGTGGGTCGGTGGATATGTAAGTACATGATACTTAGTTACTTGGATAAATAGGTCGTCTGTATGTTCCGTGAAGCTATTTTCCCCTTTCAAAATAAACAGAGAGCAACCTAAATTTCCTGTCAGATATCCTACTGGGAATAGATCATTATTCCCCTCTCGTTATGACAGATATCGTTCTATCGGAATTCAAACAGATACCAAAGGCTATCTGGTCAAGCTAAATATGGCAGACCACAAACAAACCTAGTTTCATAAGATTAATGTACTTCCTAACGGCTTTCAACCTGACTCACATTATCATCACACGGGACATAACAGTCTCAATTACACGAATGAATGAAATTCATTACATGGCTTAACTACATTAATTTCAGTCAATACACACATTCAAGTCTTTAGCATACATGAAATCTCACTTCATGGCTTAACAATGTTAATTTCAGTCAGTATGCACTCAAGTCTTTATCATACGTGAAATTGTCTAAGGTCAGTGAATTCACACAGATTCTCGTAACTCATATTAACTAAGGTAAGGCATGAAATTCTTAAAATACCTATTTTCCTATAACAATCAAGACAACACATTCAAACAATTCGTCAAACTTATATAAAGAATATCATTGTACAGATTCAGATAGATGAACTCACACAGTTGTATTCATATCAAGAAAATTGGTCTACGAATTTAAACAAATAAATTCATGCAAATATAAGCAAATAAATCAAACAAATCGTTATATTGGTATCAACGAATTACATGAGACTGACGCACATACCTTGTGCTTTCAAGCTTTGCTCGCTTCCGCTGCCAAAATTGTGTATATCGACTTTCCAGACATCCGATCCCTTGGATAATTATTTACGAGTGAATTTCTTCTAAATTCAAGCTCGGAGTCTCCTACATTTGTTTTCTCTTGCAGAAAACGTAGACTGACTAAAATTTTGTGATGGGACATATTAAAACCAAGGAATTTTCATGAGGGAACCACGCCTCTCACCTAGCATAACCAATCTGGATTAAATATATCTCCCGCCTTTTATAACTGGGCGCCAAAATTGTAGTCTGCCTGACCTCAAGATTCCCAAATAACTGATTTAGGAAAATTTCAAATCTGACAATTCTGATACAAGATCAAAGTTAACCCTATCCTTCCAGTCTGTCTGACTGTTAAATAAACGAATGCTTAATTAAGAATCACTTCTTTCACATGACACAGACATTAAAAATCCATGCATTATGGTGATTTAACACGCCCCGGACTCATAAATCTAATTAATCGTTCACCTGCTCAAATTAATGTGCTCTTCATAGAGCGACAGAAATTTGCACCCTTACATAGTGTCATAGCTGAAAAGGATTACCTGGTTGACTGCTAGTGTCAAAGCTGACAGTGAATAAATACCCTGACTGCTATTGTCAAATTTAAGAAGGAATACCCTGACTGCTAGTGTCAAAGCTGACAATGAATACCTTGACTGCTAGTGTCAAAGCTGACAATAAATACCCTGACTGCTAGTGTCAAATTTGAGAAGGAATACCCTGATGGATAGTGTCTAAGCTGACAAGAGATACCCTGACTGCTAGTGCCAAAGCTGGTTGAGCCAACTTAGATCTATTTGAGACTTCTGTTTACTTTGTACATACTGCTGAATAGAGGAATTTTAATTCCCATCTTGGACTGCTCTGGTGGCCTAGTGGTTAGAGTGTCCACCTCGGATATGGGAGGCCATGGGTTTGAACCCCAGCTGAGTCATACCAAAAACTTATAAAATGGTACTAGCAGCTGCCTCGCTTGGTGCTCAGCATTAAGAGGTTAGTGTCAGGACTGGTCGGCCTGGTGTCAGGATAATGTGACTATGTGGGACATGATGCTACATGTCTGCAACACGATGCCCCAGTGCTAGACATCACTATAAACTATCACACTGCAGACATTGTAATGATATGACTGAAAAATTGTTAAAGCTACATTAAAATCCAAATCACACACACATAATTTCCATCTTAAAACTGTTAGATTTTTACTTACAAATCTGATTGTGTGTGTATATATATATATATATATATATATATGCATGTATAGACACACACACACACACACACACACACACACACACACACACACACACACACACACACAAATCATGAATTTCACAAAATCCACTTGACTGTGGTGAAAATATGTGTCCATTATGGACCTTGCATAATGGCCATTATGGCTGACCATGTCATGGTGGACTGACTGAATTTTCTTGCTCAGCAGAGGAATGACAGAGCAAAATAATTATATGATAGTTGTTATCGACTACATTGTATGGAACTTGCCTGTTGATTGAGCTAAAGTTGAATTATATTATTATTATTATTATTGTTATTATTATTATTGTACCATGTGTACTTGTTTAAAAATGTTGCAGATTTTGTTCCAAAGACAAATGCAGTAAATAATAGTTGTCTTGCACTCATACAAATGTGTTGACACATGTAGTATGATGGATGTTTTCATTTTTTTTTTACAAATACTGGAAATATTATGGAAAGTAAGGGAAATTATAAAATGTTATGAACCAGGATAACAAACATTTTTATATAATACTGATTATTGAGAAATATTGAAGTACTACCTGATACAGAAAAGGATATAGATTTCTATATGTTTGCATACCTGTAGGGCCATATAGCCATTAAACAGGAACATAGCTAGTAGAGGTGTGAGGTATTGTCAGTATACCAGTTTGTGGTGGTACATAGCCAGTACTTTTTCACTGTACCATGTACATTGGTAGTTTCCGTTGGGAAGGAATGTCGCAAGATTCCGGAGGAATCTTGTTACAACTTTGATGATAATAACAGCATGTTTTCGTTACTTATGACAAAATAGTTCACTCTGATTTTTGTTCTTTTTTTACAAAACAGTTGTATCTGTCACAAAATAATGGTGAATGTTATAAATATAACTATTCTAATGATCTTTTAATCACATTTTTGACACGTCACGCATGCCGATGTTGTGTCCAGATGGAATGTTGTGAAACTTACTTGTACCAAAAAATTTGGAATTTAAAAAAAATGACAAATGTCATGTTTTAATTATTTACTAGCATATGGGAATGCGCAAAGTTTGTGCATTCCTTTGTAAGACCGCAAATCATTCTGTGATTTTTCAGAAGCACGCATGTTTTCTGTCTGAACTTGATATAATTTCTCCAGTCCACTAAATATTTTTTTCTTTTTTTTTTGGTGTAAGCATGTTTTTGTTTACTTGCCCTCTCTAATAAATATCTCGCCCAGGTGCTGCCATCCCACTCAAAGTTTCCCTGCCTGCTATATCAATAGTGTAGCTAGAAAATTGTAGGCTTCAGTATCAACACTTCCGTTTTTATCAATAGACTCTCCAATATCAGCCTGATGTCTTTCACAGTATCAGCTATAGTGTAAACTTAATCATCCCACTTTAGTTGCAGTTTTTCGATTACAACTTATACAGCAATTAACATACACATAGAAAAATTCATCTACTATAAGGTACTGGCCATTTAATTTGAAGCGGAGGTGCTGTGATTTTCTTTCGAGCTGAAATATTTTCTTTTATATCTCCAAAAATTTAATACTTATTTCAAGTAATTTTCATGGACATAATATGCTGTTATTTTGTTATCAATCAGAGCAATATATTTTTTCCAGGAATCGATAGGCTAAAATTAAAGAAAAGAGTGTCAGACCTCTGCCCCAAAACATTGAATTGTTGGTCCTTAATATAATTGCACTATGCCGTGGTACATATTGTGGTACATTCATAAATACCATGGTATTCTGTGGTACAGAATTTTTTGCAGTACCCAGTTCTAATAGCCAGGAAACGTTCTTGTCTATGCTTACTGTCATGGGGGGCAGGGTTGGGGGATATCCAAAAAATTTACAATGTTTGGATTCTGTCCTCTGTTACACTAATTGTCTGTATGTATGTATGTATAAACTAGGGCCCTGATAATACCACAAAATATGTTACTATAGTTTGTACAGGTACAGGCATGATATTGACACCTGCTTTGGTTCTTTTTATGGCTGTGGGTTGCCTTAGATCTGTTTGGTCAATGTTTCTATGAGGGATGCCCATAAAATCCACTGGAGCAGCATTCAGATCCCAGGGTATATTCTGTATTCTAGGATTGAAAACTTAAGAAAGTTATTCATCCCACTATTGGCATTTTCTGGAATAGGAGATATTTAATGAAGAAATAAAGGTAGGGTTTTGAAAATACGATCAGGAAATTTTGTACATTCGTTGGATATTTTGGCTTAAGTTTTGAGAAATTGGCATGAATCCTGTGAGCATATGTCCAGTTGCAGACTCTGAAATCTGTGATGGACTCATGTAATATTGAGAGGTGAGTTTAAGATCTGGTGGATATTCAAATCTATTTAAACCCTTGCCCTCTCTCTCTCTCTCTCTCTCTCTCTCTCTCTCTCTCTCTATAGATATATATATCCATTCTACAGTGCTTGTACCATGTATATCTTGGTTGTCAGTGTGAAAATTTTGAAAACTCTTGTACATTTTCAGATTTCGTGATACAGTAAAAACTGTTATGAGTGACCACCTGTCATTTCTGACCACAATCGTAATGCATGGATCAGTTTTATTATATAAACGCTCTGTCGTGAGCGACCACCTGCTGAACGCGACCAGCAACCGCTATGTCTTGGCAAAATATGCATTTTGACACTGCTATGAATGACCGCATCACAAAAACAAGGATAAACTCCACCAACCTTTATTTAATCCCTGTAACAAATGACAGCTCATACCGTTCTAAAAAAAAAAATAGGCTGGCTACCGATATCTGAAATTTTTTAGGTATGCTTATTGTTTTATAGTTTCTGTTGTAAACCAGGCTAAAGTACATGTAGATTATTCCTTAGTCTGGTTCCTTGCTTCATATGCTCCATGCGTTGTTCTCCGCTATTCATATAGGGGAGAGCAACACAGGGAGCATATGAAGCAGGGAACCAGACTAATTATTCCCATACTTAGCCAGCTTCCCGACCTTATCGTAGATCATATGTACGAGTAGGACGCAGCATCCCTATGAACTCACCCATTGTGAGAATATAGACAGACATCATTGACTATATGTAATCAATTGTTACAATGACCGCTTTACTAGTAACAATTGTTATGATAAAAAAAAAAACCTAAAAGGAATTTTAAAAAAAAGGATTTTATGATTAAAAAAAAACCTAAAAGGAATTTTTAAAAAAAGGATTGTGGCTACCAGTGATAGATGCTACAGTCCGTGAACCAGGTTAATGTACATGTCACGAATTGCCGTTGTAGTGCCGGAATATAAATAGTAGTATATTGTTTGTCTTTAGAGTTAATCCGTATTGCCTGGGTGTGACCAAGGTCATTGTCTTTGGAAGATTGGCACCATTTTCATTTAGAACCATTTAGACATCAAAGAAGTCTTTTAGTGAAAACCTCATGATATGACCATCCTTTCAGATAGAGTAGGCATAACAAGATTTTCAACATGGTCACTGTGTGGCAGACATATTGGATATCAAAATCAGCACCTTTCTCATTTAAGACCAACTTGACAGTACAATGGCATGGTGGTAAATACTAGTAAAACTTAAATATTCCTTATCTCATCATGGCAAAAAAGGACAAATCTTGATAGTGATGAACTATGTCTGACATAGAAGGATAAAAATTTACAAATGGTCTGTCATGATAGTCTACTTGGTGTTTTGGTAGATAATAACCTATCTTGGACTGAACATATCAAACATATCAGTAAAATAAAGTCAATTCAAGTTTATGGCTTCTTAGTAGAATAAGACATTTTCTCTCTGAAAGGTGCAGAAAACAATTTTATAACCAGTTACATACAACCCTATTTAGACTACTGTAATACAGTATGGGGTAATTCAGATGATAAAAACTTAGCAAAGCTGGCACATCTTCAAAAAGAGCATTGGGCTAATATCAGTCCAGAAAGAAAGCAAGGAAAATTTAGCTGATAAGTTAATAATATTACCTATTAAAGACCAAATCTGTTTGAGAAAAGCCAAATTAATGTACAGGATATCCAATAATAGTGTTCCTGAATATTTACAATCACTGTTCCAGTATAGGCTACCTGGTAATACTCCCCACCTGCGATCCATGTCTACCAAACAGTATAAAATTCCCAAACCAAATAAGGAATTATTTAAAAAAAAGTTTCCAGTACTCTGGAACTTTTCTCTGGAATAGTATTCCAGTTGAGATTAGAAATGCCCACTCTATTTCCTTTTTCCAACCCCAATATATCCAGTGGCATCAGAGATGCAGCTAAAATAACTAAATTCCTTTGCATGAGGGCCTCAAGGTAGATTAGTTCTTAGCTAATTGTGTTACCCTCTTTAATTGAAGTCATTATTATTATTTTTATTGTCTATTAAACCAGCAAGAGAGAATCATTTGTGGGATTCTATTGATAGTGTTGAATTAGGGCCTCTTTGATGGAACTGTGCTATGGGGAATTAGTCACAAGCAAGAGGGTTTTTCTTTTCAATATTTAATGTAACTCTGATGCCTCTAGTTCTTCATGCTGACTCTCTTGCACTTTGTTTGACCTGGCCTAAAAGCAATCCTAGCTGACTTCACAGACAGCATTCCCTGAAGACCTTTTCTAAACTAAACTTCTGGTCTGATTGTGTAGATGCAGACCCTTTATCTAACTCTAATCTACATATCAAAATACACAAAATCTAAATTATGTAATCCAAAGTAAAGTCATATATTTACTCTCCATACACACTCTTTTCCCACTGATACTGTATGTTAGAATTTTCAAAAAATATAATATTAAGTAGATTACTTGTAAACTTTATCCTTATCAGCAAATTAATTCAAAATTAAACTATAACTACCCAACTCTATTTTATGCACTTTATACCTACTAAAAGAGATAAAAATTTCCCTACAACTGGTCACTAATTTTAGTGTGTTAAGTATTAAGGCAAACTTGCTACAATTGATTTTAATTAGCTTTACAAACACATAATCCAACTGTCCTACTGGCTTCTTTATTTCACTTTCTCAGCTAGCACTGTAATTGACACCATTGCCTTGGAGTGGTTGCTGATAATACTGTATTCACCCAGGATTTTAAACTCTGAATTTAACAGTGACTAAAGAGCTACTAGTCTATCATAGACATACTATTATTAAATTTATGAAGTGAATTTACAAAATTTAAACACAAATATATCTTCTCTTCTAAAACTTATACAAAATACCATAGCATCTGAAATAAATAAATTTAGCCCTATAATAGTGTTCAAAACTTGTGATGTTTGTTGTTTTTTCGCCCGATGTTAAGTGATTACATTCCAATCACAAAGCTGTTGTCTATTCAAGTTGGTGCGACTGGGTTACACACTTAGTTTATAGAGTTAATCCCTGTATGCCTTCTTTGATGAAGCCATTGACTTCTGTTTCTGAGTAAATTGTTCTGTTTCAGGATGAGATAATTGTTTCTTTTTATTTCATTAATTGTTAGATATGCAATGCACATGCATAGATTTTTCATATTTTCCAAAACCCAGTCCAAACCGTCTTTGCATTCAGTATTACAACTGAGCACTAATAATGTTAATTCATAGAACCTTAATGACAATGGACGACCCTCCAACTAAAGAGAGACAAATTTTAAGGCGGGAGAAAATAATTATTGTACTGAAAAAAGTGAAAAAGGGCAGACGACTCGCAAAAAAGAGGTTTAAACGTCGGTAAAACAAATTTAGGATGTTATAAAGGAAAAGGAGTACATCAGAAACAATTTCACATCCTGAAATTTATGATCTTCAAAAGCAAATGAGATTTCATGCTTAATGATAGAAGTATATCTTTATTGTTATATAATTTTGTTTTTAGATGAATGCATACAATACTTTAGCAAGAAATATTAATAAAGAATAGAATATATGTACAGTGATTGTGGTTATTTTTCATTAAATTGTTCTGAAACTGGACCTTGGAAACTGGTCTTTTTGTACAAACCTGCTATGAGAGACCACTTTTTGTTGGCATAAGGGGTGGTCTCTCATAGCAGGTTTAACTGTATAACCACATACTGATCACATTTGTCTCTAGTCTTTGTTCTTTTTTATTCTTAATTATTGGTATAATTCTTTACCATGCATCAACAGAAATGGAGATAGGAAAAACTAGCACTCTGTTTTCATTATTAAATTTATGAGATGGTGTAAAGGCAATCTGTGAATTATTTCTTTTAAAAAACCAAATTGTATGAAATTTAAATGAATGGAGGGGCTGTGGAACTAGCAAGGAGTTTATTAGTTTTTTATCTATGAATTTATATTTAAGTTTTTATCAAATTTGGCAACTGCCCACTGCCAATATCCTGCTTGGGTTGTTTGACATTGGTAATTCTGTGTAAATGAATACAGCTACTGTGATTATTTGCATAGCAGGTAAAGAAAACTCTGTTTTAATTAAGCATTGGCTGCTGCATGCCTCAGCACTGTGTTTCATTCCTCCAAGTGGTGTGTGGACCACTCATCAGTTTGAATTTACAGCTGGCCTGGTTTCTACCAGGGCCCAAGGTTTCATTCATAAACTGATCATCACAGAGAGAAAACTTCTTGCAGTGCCAAACTTGAAACATGGGGCTGATTGATATTCAGCCTATTGGTTGATAAGAGAAGTGGGGTCAGTATGATAGTGGCCTGCATATAAGCTCACTACCTGAGGTGTATAGTTCCTGTGGCCTTACTGGGATAAGGTTTGTTTGATGTGGGATTTACCAGCCAGGGGGTGTTAACTTTCCCAGGATATATTTTACTGTGTGTGGTCATTATGTTGTCAGTGTTGTCACCATCAGGTGTTGTTGACCAGCAATCTACAGTGGATAGGTAAGTTAGAATATCATATACATATTTTTATTTAGCTGCTGTTTAGTTGTAAAGTTTTCATCTAAAATATCTTAAATTGTCACTGTAAATTGTCACTGTGAACAAAGGTAATTTATTACATTTAACTTGTTGTCCCCCGGAGATTCTTTTCATTTTCTCCCAAAAATAGTGGTAGGAAAGGCATTTTGGTGGTCATTTCTGAATGCACATAAGTACATCTGTTTCCACTAGATTTTTTGTTTAGGTGTATAAAACATGTTTTCAGCTGGCTATTTTGCTCATGCATCTGAAATACTTTAAAATTTGGCAGTTTGTTTTGGTCATATTGGATGTCTTAGCATCTTTTACTTAAAATTTACTGCTTGTTCTATTTTTTGCAAAGGTTCATCTGTTCTTGTGCAGGTTGGACCGTTCTGCTTCAGATATAGGGTCAAAAGGTCTAAACTTCAGACATAACTCTGGTTCAGAAACTGGCAACTTTTGGCCTAAAAAAAATAGGTCTCAAAAATTGCTTCTTCCACTTTATTTTTTTTCAAAAGTCTGCATTATTTTATGTCATTTTAGAACTACATCCTTTACCTTTACCATCCACCTTGGTGTGTCATTAACGATGTTGACGTTACAGAGCTTGGAAGTGAGGTGCTACCTTGTAATGCATAAATGTGACATGCACGGATACCAATACATTATGACGATTGAAATATTTAAACATCCAAGGTGTATTAATGAATTTGCTTCTTCCTTAATGGTGTTAAAAGCCAATTCTTGGTTATTTAGAGAGTGAAGTCCCTTTGGTAATTTGCTCTTCAGAGTTGTTTCCCTTATAAATTACGAATTGATCTTGCATCAGATTGGCTTAGCTTGTTACCGCACTGGATCAGACTGAAAAGAAGCTTGAATCATCAAGAGCTTGGATGAATTCATTAGTGGCTTACAGATTTCCATATATTGCAGGGCTTAGAAATGCCTACCAACCCATCCAAACAAATACGTAGTTCTTTTTCAAATTTTGTGTTTGGTTTGGTGCTTTATGGCACTGCAACACAAGTAGGTTATTTAGTGCCAAGGCAATTGGAGTAATTTGCCTTGCCCATGCACCCACCACGCAAGCCAACTACAGAGTTGTTACTTGTCCAGTTTATTAATGCCTCTACAGTGATCTCCTCTTGAATGGCACCCCACCCCCCAATCCCGACCAGCAGCCATCCGCTTTGAGTGGCCAGAACTCAGAGAATGGATGAATGAGTTTTTGTTAGAAGTATCCCTCAAGGAACACTGCCTGTGGCTGGCATATTACTGCAAAAGCTGTAAAATTTACACCTAGTGAGTGATCACATAATGATTGTTTACGGATAAAAATTGCACTAATATTGGTTGATTTTTCAACTCCGCATAGAAATTTGTTCCAACATGCTGATAAAGTAACTTTGAAACAATACAAAGAGGTAAGTAGTCCTTGGATCACTAATTAGAAATGTAATGTCAGAAAGATTCATACATACATCACCAGTATACATTGAATTGCTCTGAGTGGGAAAATAAGAGTTGATGGACAGTTACTGTCAGATGTTTAGGGCCCAGATTTTACTGACAGGTGGTTTTGCCTGATTGATGATTATTCATAATTTAAAACAAAATGACATTGATAATAGTTTGTGACATTAAGCCCATAGACTGATAATGTTCCTGTGATTTTTAAATATTAAATAGTTGAAGATTATTTATGCCTTTCATGCTTAAATGTAATTATTCACATCTGTGTGATCCCCCTCTTACAAAGCCACCTCTTTTACAAGGCCACCCCTCTTACAAGGCCACCCCTCTTATATAGGTCACTTCCTTGCTTCAGAAGTGGTTGCCTTTTAAGAGAGGGATCACTGTATTGAAATCTAAAGTGAAAATAAATAAAAAACCAAAATTCTGTATGCATACATTTTTTTTTTATGTGCAGCACTGTTACGCTATTTAAGGATTTACTTTTTTGAACTTTCCATTAATTCTTTTGAAGCATTTACTTTCTGCATGTGCAAGATCTGGGTATTTGTCATAGGAATGTTGAAGAATTCTTTCTTTTCATAACTTGCCAAAGTCTAATGCTTGTGATTTTGTACTGAGGTCTATTGATCATATGAACAGATGACTTGCCAATGTTGCATTGACATACTGCTGAGAGCCGAGTTTGCATGATATATGACTTATAGTATTACCAGTACTTTAGTTATAAAACCAGTCTTGTTCATGCTTATACAAGTTGTGGTGAAATTCTATAAAACCAGTCTGGTGAAGGTCTATATCAGTTCTGATGTAATTATAGTTATAAAACCAGTCTGCTACATGTTTATATTAGTTCTAGTTTTGTTCTAGTTATAAAACCAGTCTGGTACATGATGCATCATGTGGAATGCTTATATGTGTTACAAATGATGATTGTTTTGTTTATATAATAATGACTGCCCTGCTCAAAACTGCCAACCTGTTTTCCAAATTGGTGATATCAGTGACAGAACTGATATCTTTGGGAAAAACAGATTTTTATATTTTCAATTTGCCAATACCTACCATTGAAAAAAATCACTTGCCTAGTTGAAATTTTCACTTGCATTTCAAGTATTGCATGTGATGTTTCAACTCCTGATACATTTTGATCAAACGTGGAAATTAAATTATCATCAAGATCTCGGAAGAGTTCATTAATGAGCCACACTGGCACATTAATAAGGTGATCTTGGTCTTACATATGATTGGTTGATCTTGTTATAATTCTGGAGGTCATATTTCTGATCCGATTTTGATTAAACTTGGAATGTAGGCTGTCATCAACATCTTGGATGAGCTTGATACTGACTGAGATCCATGCATGTTAATGAGGTGATTTTACTTAACATTGACTCGGCTTGCTACCACACTAGATGACATTTATGGTCCAATTGGATCAAAATCAGAATGTAAGCTTATATCATCAAAAAAAACCCTTTATAATAAGTGAAGTTATAACAAGTGAAGAGTACTCCACTCATATTGATGAGGTGATTATTTTTCTTATTTTTTTTAAACACTGTTATTAAGATTTTGATCAAATCAACTCAGCAGTAGGCTTATATCGACCAGATGAATTTGATTATGTGGAGATCCATATATATTGGTGGGGTGGGGGAGCTTGCATCTGATTGGATGAGCTTGTCAACAGTTGAGTGACTATTCTGGTCAGATTTTGATCAAACTTGTTAATTAGGCTCACATTTATCAAGATACTGAGTGAATTTGATTATGAGCTACGTTTAAGCACATTTACATGTTGACCTTGCATCTAATTTACTAATCTTATAACTGCTTTTACTAAATCATATTTTGTTCTTAAGCTCTGGATCTGTTCTAGATTTTCCCCCGCCCATTGAAACGGGGACATTTTCTGCATTGGAGGAAATTAATGAAGATATTATGGTTAGAATAAAAAACATGACATATTATTTCTGCACATTTAGTTGATTACAGTTTTTCATAAGTTAGCATGAATCCCACAATCATATATTATAAAATAGGCCCATTAGCATGATGGTCTTCGCTTCTGGAATAATTGTGATCTATGCATTCTAATATGGTGATCTAGAATCTGATTGGCTGAGTTTTTACCCCTTTAGAAACTGTAACTCTCATCTCTTTGTTGAATGAGGTCTATATCAATTTAATTACACATTTGTGTTTGGAAGGAGTCTTGAAAAGACCATGGTCAAATAGGTACCATTGACACAATATAAAGGTTTGGAGTTTACATAGGGAAATGTGTTCTTACAATGCTATGTGAGCTTGCTTAATCAATACAACGGTGTTATATTATGTAACCCAGGTTAGCAAGATCACATTCACAATGGTCCTCTTGCTTCACAGGGAAGGGGCAATTTTCAGTCCTTGAAGAGGCCCCGTTTTTAGGGAGTCAATCCATTCACATTTACTTTGTGTAAGGGCTGGGTGATTAATCAGATATATATATACACCACCACCACCCCACCACCCCGAAATCAGATATATACACCTCCCCCATGAAAACTTGTGCCTGGATAACTTGTGAACCTGCTTATAACTCGGGCATAGATTCCGTTTTTTCTTCTAGAAAATACCAGAATTGGCTCCTATACGTTGAATGCGAAGAAAATCACAATCAGAACTAGTAAATTTAACTTGTATATATATTGTTCATTTTATCATCGAATAGAAATTTGATTCAACATCATGAAATTCGCGACTTTTAATAAGTCATAGATGTTTTTTGTCCCAAAATATTCTCAGTACACAGTAAATAGCATTATTTGATGAATTTTTGATCCATGATAACATCAGTAATACCAACAGGTGGAAGCACTTTACGAAAATAAATGCTGATTAAACAAGTTTTGTCAAGTGAAATCTGTGTTTAAATTCTGTCTTTCAGTTCCATTGTATTCATCATAATTATGCCCACTTAAAGTGTGAAAAGTGCGAATCTGCCTTCAGAGATCTGTCCATAAGCATTTCTGAGAACCTAATGAGTGCCAACTGTTGCAGAAATGTTTATGTTGTTAATCAGTTAAAGTATACCTGCTTTTATGATCGTGTGAATTATGTCTTTTGTATCAAATCTAACATAGAGAGTGGAATCACACAAAGAAAAGGTAAACGGCATGCATAGAAGCTAGTGGTCATAACAGTGTGTCAGGTCAACTCATTTCAACTGACCATTTGAACACTGTTATAAATATTACTATGTAGGTAACATTTTATATTGAACAGTAATCAGTGGTTTACCTATAATTTCCAATGTGATCGACGATGGCGAGAGAAGCAAGCGAAAGGAATACTAGGTGCATAAAGAGCTTTTTTTTTACAGATACTTTTCATTATAGAGTAGTGCATTCTACAAAGACTTTGAAATTAGTTGGTACTTGGTGGTTTGGTCAAAGATGAGCAGAAATTTCACCATTACTTGCAATGAAATCACAGAATCAGTATTTGTACCAATAGAACAATATTTTTTTTAAAATTTAATTTCAATGGTGATGGTTGTTGTTTCACGAATTAAGTGTCGATGGTTTTGTAAAAAGGAAATCATGTTTTATTGTGAATCAACAATAACATTTGAATATTCATGTGCCAAAAACAGTCACACATTGTTTTTGATGTGTGATGTGTGTCATAACCACGTTGAGTAATGCATTTAAAGATCTTTGAAAGGTTGGTTGTCTTGAAAATAAAGGTAATTATACAGAAAAGTGAATAAATTCATTACAAAAATCATTTTATTGGCAGTTATTCCCAACACATATATAAACTGAATACTCAACAATTTAACAACCTCCCCCTTCCCACCATGTCTTCTCAGTGTCAGTGTCCTGCTGGGACAGCATCTACTTAAATTTTTGCACTCTTACCCTCACTTATCCTATGGTCTGTTTTAACATGTGTGCAAGTTATTGAGGGAGAGGTGTATGTATGTATGTATGTATGTATGTATGTATGTATGTATATATATATATATATATATATATATATATATTATTTGTTTTTCTTCAGAACATTGTGTTTAAGCCAATTTCAAGCACAGAATAAAATCAAGCACTTTGTACTGAACAAGAATCGAGAATGCAGTACTCCATGGAGTGATGTATGTATTTTATTCAGAAAATTTAGATTGTTGTTATAACTGTAAAAATTTTACAAATGACATTTCAGTAAAAAAATAAAATTGCGTAGACTACTGCAAAATGGGTGGGGAGTCTTGTAATTAATTCAGCGGTTGAATAAATGTACTGTCACAATGACCTGCTTTAGAGTGTTTAGATTACATCTTAATAAATTGTTTATGCAGATTACCTTTATTTACATTTATTAGGTAAAAAATTTTTTTAATATTTTGTGTGTAATTGGCATACACCTTTTTTATCATTTGCATGACAACTCCCTATGTAAACCTCTTCTGCTTTGACCTAATGATGATGTATGCATTAATTAACCACAGGCATGGAAGGCTTTGAGGATGAAAATAACAATTTTCATTAAAGAAAAGTTTGGGAGTTGAACCAAAGCATGCAGTGTGATGGTACAATAGACTTTATCAAGAGCTGTCAGACAAATGTGATCTGGGGATTATATCTGAAAATTTTTTAAGAATTGACTCAGATTTGACCATGTATATACAACACATGTAACAGACAGTAAAAGGAGATAAGTGTGTGTGTTGTTTGTTTTAGTGATTACTCCTAACTGCAAAGCCACAGATCTGCCGGCAGATCCTGGTCCATGCAGTTTGCAAGCGATTTTATAGGGTATATTCAGTTAGCTGGGTTTGAAGAGATGTGCTTGGGTAAACGTGGGTAGAGTTCAATATACAGTCTAATTACCTAAAAATGTGCATTGTTGAAATTACAGAAGGTAACCATTCTTCAGATTAAGTTGAAGTGCAACATTTGATCAGGATGTCAAGTTAGACCTAAAATCAGAGACGGTGCAAGCTATGTGCGAGCAGTGCACATGCACAGGGAGCCATTTTCAGATGGGTGCCTAATCAGAGAAGAAAAAGGATGCAAAACACCAGACAACCATGTTTTTTGATTATCCAGAATAGCTAAGTTGAAGGTTAAGCCAGATAATCAGAAGTATTTCTGGTAGAATAAAGCAAATTTACTCTTTATGTTTC
>JAECUM010075641.1:0-11972 GCA_016617855.1 Megalonaias nervosa | reverse complement strand
ACACACACACACACACACACACACACACACACACACACACACACACACACACACACACACACACACGTGCAATGAAATGTAATGACGATAACTCTGACTTTTGGTCGATTCCGCGTCTGATAATTTTGGACGAATCTGAATATTGTAATAGAAGATATGCATACACCAGTCTACTGTAACAGAAATTTAGTCCAGTCTACCGAATCACTCGAAATCCGAGTGCATTTTATTTGCTTTGTTTCGTTAGGGGGTTTTTTTTTTTCGATTCCAAAGTATGATGGTAAGCGCTCAGTAATAGGCAGCTAGTTTCATCTGACATTGAGACGCGCAAGATTGTTCATAATTATGAAAATCTAGATGTAGGTCACCGTCATTACAGCATTTTGTGTTTGATTTTTGTCTGATTACGATCGTTATTTGAACATATATAGTTTGTATTTCAGCGCAGGCACCCGCCACCCGCCGAAAATTAAATTGTCAAATCTCCTAGATCTGGTGTTCATTTTTTTTCTGGAACGTACCCTGTATATAATAAAATCATGATTATGCAGAGGGCCGATCCAGACAAAAGTATATGTAAACACTCGAGAACATTAAGCTACTGTTTTCACAGCAGCTGATCTGTCACACGATAACATTGGTGCATGGAGAAATCGCCGCATGAAGAAGTCGCACCAGGGTGGTTGGAGAAGTCGCTCCAGAACCTGTCACCCAAAAAAACCTATTTAATATTTATCTTTTAGAATTATCTAGATAAATAAATTATTTAAAAGATAGAAATGTGTACCTTAGAATAATACTGCATCTTAATCCAAGTTTCCAATTTTTCAAGAATTGTCTCACACGTCTGCTAATCAACTTTTCAGCTTGCTGCTCGAGCGAGATTGCCAAGAAATTCCCGGGTGTTTATTCTGTTTCATATTTTGCATTATTTTTTTTTTATTTATTTTTTAATTTTTGCCATACAGGAGAAGTTGTGAACACACTACATCCTATTCATTGCTGATTCACTTCAACATAATAACTTATGATGAAACCCAAGAGATCCTCCCCACTTTAAATAAGGCACAAGCAATTTATACAATTAAGAGAGAAAGCATATGTGCTCAAACCATATACTGTTTACTTTAGTATCCATTACTCAGGAATTATTTTCTGGGTGTGTTTATCCTGGTTGACTTGATACTTGTTTTCTGGCCTGATTTCTTTGTAACTGTTGAGTCACTACCAACTACCATCTGATGAAGTGACAGTTTCTCTTTTTTTCTGATTTAAATATAACAACAAAAATTTCATGAAGGTATTCTTTTTCTCATCAGATGTCTTCATGTACCACACATAAGGAACAAGTTTATGTTTGGAGAACTTTGGGTTAAGGCTGAAGTCCGCTTTGCCATACATGCTATGTCACATGTCCACCATTTGAACTGGAACAATATTGTGCAGTTGGGATAACAGTTTGTTAGTCTTTTTCGGTTGCCATTATATTGCTATTTTCAGTCTGTTGTTCATAGACTACATTATTGTTCATCCAATTTTCATCTGTGTCATTGATACAGTGGTCCATAATGTTTCTTTCTATTTGTATTTTTTAGTAATTGAAGTCAGCATGAGAATATCTGAGTTTTTTTTATTCAAAATTGCGTTTCTCATGTTAAACTCCATGCTGTTCTTTGCATGAGTACACCAACTAAATATTTTATTATTAATATAATTTACCTCTTCTGAAGTTTTGGAATTTTGTGTCATATAGGTCTTCTAAAATTGTCTTGTATATATTCGCATGTGTTTGCTTACATCTTGGAAGAACAATATACAAGCAGAGTTACATAGTAGGACCCATGAATACTGTATACTTTCTAATTAACTCCCCCGCTCTGATTAAAGCCCCCTCCCCTTTTTTAAAGAGAAAATTTAAAACTTACCATAAATCATCACTGTTCTGTAATCCATAAATGCAACACAGGAATTAAGTAGTCCACATTGACAAGTTTAACATAATCCCATTTTCATGTAACTTTTCGTAACATTCACATAGTACAACAGTGTGACATTATTGATGCCTTTCAAACATCTTACACAGTAGTACTTCATATATTCAATGTAAATTCATACTTCCACTAATGTACAATCCGGATTGCAGCCCTAAGTTGATCACTCTTTTATAACGTATACATCGATGTATAAATTACTAAAGACACAGGTACACATGTAGTATTAAGTATGATGCAATAGTTGCACAGCAAATTCAAAGATTTGCCATTCCTGCTTCAACTACCTGCTGAGTGGGAAAATGTGTTGATTATTTTAGCTGTGCTGATATTTACAATGACAGAATTCAGTGGCTGAAAGACCCTCAGATGTTCATGTCATTATAAGAGTACATCAAAAGAACATGATGCAATAGCTGGGTAGCAAGGTTTCACCCTTCCCCTAGCTGCACAGTGGGAAAATGTGCTGATATTTACAGTGACTGAATTCAGAGGCAGAAAGACCCAGAGATGGCCCAGAGATGTGACCCTTATAAGAGTACATAAAATGAACAACTTCATAACAATTTCCTGATACAAATGATTGTGACTACGGTACTCTGTTTCTGTGTGGCTTGTAAATTAAAACATTTTTCATGTTTATAAAACCCTTTGCTTGGGTATCATGAAATAAAAATAGTGGTTTCTTTCTGTTATTATGTTCAATATGTTATTATATTCAGTATGTTATTATATTCAATATGTTATTATATTCAAGTAATAAGATGCAAAAGAAATGTACTTACAAAATAAAAGGAATGAAATGTGAGAACCTCATGTCATTTAATTACTAATACAAATTAATAATGCTCTTCTTTACAATTTCATAATGACCACTACATGTATACAGTAACAAAATGCATTCATAATGACATAATTTGTAATATGCTTGTACTGGCTTAAGGAAATTAAGAAACTTTTGTTGCCAATTTAGTTACAGAACAACAATTTGAGCTTGTTGATTGTACATTTTAGCGCCTATCTGTATTTGCTGGTGCCTTTTTATTGTTCTTAGTGCTCTTTGTGCCTGTTAGCGGTGTTTAGTAGGATATCCTTATGTACTACTGATTTTTAAAATGAATATCATCAAGGATATGAAAAATGCAAAACGTTTAGTCATTAAATACATTAATGTATAATTTCTAATGTGATTGTTGGCAGAGGTTCCCTAATACTCAACTTATTGGCATTTCAAACCAAACGAAAGTTCTCGATGTAAACAAGTAGACAGGCTGCTCAGTTTTCTTTTCTGGTTTCTTGAACAGTCCTTTTATGTGTGCTGATTTTTGCACTTTCTAGTTTGAAAACAAATCGAACAAAGAAAAAGGAGGAACTCTTGCATGTAAGTGTTGATGTAACTCCAAAATTTAAAGAATTATTGAGATTATCAAAAGACAGTGAACTACATAACAACAGTTGCTTGAAAACATAGACTTGCCCATGTAAATATGGCATCAGTGTTACTGAAGAAATTCCCGTTTGAATCAAAACTCCAACAAATTGACAATGTTTGGGACCACCTGGCAAAAATTTGGCTAGAAATTATAAATTGATGAATGAAATGACTAAGTTTTATGCATATTATCTGTCCTTGATGCCTTTTGTTTTTAAACTTGGATGGGAGTACAAACAAATGGAATAGTGTGCCGACTGCCAATCGGGGTTTGGAAATCATAAATCATTGGTACTAGAGTAATCTGTTGATAAAATGTAAACATTAAGCGGTTAAAACAATAACCACATACAAAGGGAATATGAAGCAGTATATTGTTTTGTAATGCACACTGCTTCCACAGAGTATGCATGTTTGTATGCTTCATGGTAAGTACAATATCCCACTAAAAGCAGGGCACTGATTTTGTTGAAGGCTCTTGCTGTTTAGATCATTTCTGGTGGCAGGTAGAACATGCAGATTTGTGTGTGGATGCATCATGGTGAGCACACCATAATCCCACCAAAAGGAATTCTTTTTGGGGGATCTGCAGAAGCTCAGTTGGTAGAGCAAGGGACTGATAATCCAAGGGTTCAGTATGTGGGTCGGCGGCCACGGTGTGTCCTTGGGAAAGGTACTTATATGTATCTCCCATTACCATGGGATGATATAGCCAATAATGTGTTGAAAGTCATTTTGAAAAGATATTCATGTTTCATGAAGACCTTTTAGAGTTTAACCTACTCCGATGTTGTCTGTTGGACAAATTCACTTGGTATAACTGTTGATGTTGCATATGCAATAACTGTATGGGAAATCGGTTCGTATTGAGTGTGGAATACATTCCAAACACAAGACTACAGTTGCCCATAATTTAGTCTATTTTGTCCTTTAGGCTTTATACTTTGTAGAAAGTTATATCTTACCACAGTAATTCTGATGAACATAGAAGTAAAATTAACTTAACTTTAAAACTGCTGGATTAAGTAAAAGAAAAATACAGCACATAATTATCTCTTTTAATTTACTTGTAATGAAGTTACAAGAAAACTGTGACAAAACATTCTTACATACTTTCATATACTGATGACAGAAGATTTAGGAAACGTTTTACTGTTTCCCCCTGGACACCTGTGAACCTTATCTGTTCCATCCTAGTTCAGATTGTAACATTTATCAGTGACAACTCAAATAGTTGTGGCAAGTTTCATGTTACTGTCTTAACATAGTATTGGTTGCTGTGTTGAAATATGCATTTTTAATTCTATGGGTGAGTTATGAACACAATCATCTTATTAGTAACTGGTTTAACTTGTAACATTGCAATATTTTCAGAAGAATTTCATGGTCTACCAGGTCGAATGCATTCTTGAAATCAAGAAATATTATTCCTGTTAAAGAATCTTCATCCATTTTTTTAGCAATAATGCAGTTGATTGATTGCTATGAACAAAGACCGTTATTGTGCCACCACATGTCTCATGATACCCAGATCCACATAATTTGTTTCAGTGTATTCTTTGAAATTTATTATCCAGATGAAAAAATAATCAGTATTTACCTTAAACAAAGGCACTGTTTAATGTATTCAAAAAGGAAATTTTCAGATTTATTGCAAAATTATGGCAACCATTGTTCACCATTGTCCATTCATTCATTAGTAATAGTTCGTTATCTCTGTTACTTCAGAACTACTTGGATGATTGCCATGAAACTTGATGAACACATTCATCCCAAGGTCTTCTTGGTCCTTAATAAAAATGACCCCGTTTTGAGCTCCAATATTTCCACCATAGTGGCCATCTTGAAAATCTTGTTAAATCTTCTCCACCAGTCCTGTTGATGGTCATGTCAGCATGAGGTTTTCACTAATAGACCTCTTACAGTGTTCAGTTATTCCTAAATAAAAATGGTGCCAACCTGATATCCAGTATGGCAGATGTGGCAACACAGAAGTCATCTTGAAAATCTTACCATTAATCTTCCTTAATGGAAAGTCATAACATCCTGTTATTGCTACAACCTAATTAGATGGTCAAATCAATTTGGTATTTTGACCAAAAACTTGTTATCATGTATGTTGGTCCTAAGTGAAAATGATGCCTAGGTGGCATCCATTATGGCTTTCATAGCAGCCATCTGGAAATTCTTATAATTGCTCCTAAACAGAAAGTTATTTTGACATGGGGTTTTTAACCTGGAAGACTTAAAATGTCTCATTGCTTCTAATGAAAATGGTGCTAATTTGACACTGAATATGGGCACCATGATGGTCATCTTGAAAATTTTATCACTACTCTTCCTGAGTTGATGGTCATATTGACATGGGGCCTTCATGTAAATGAAAATGGTGCCAATCTGACATTAAAAAAACCCATAGATCAATAATATAAGAGATTGAAATGGACTTATTCTGGATTCCTGGAAATGTTTTTCAGGCAGTAGGGCATCAGTCCCTTCAAGGAACTCGTGTTTTCTGTTTTATTAAGACTGGTCTTTACTGAAGGAACCAGTTGATTAAAGGCGGTAACCAGTCAAATTATGGTTTTTTTTATGTCATTAATTTACACAAAGTTTATGTCAGGAATGTGTTGTTTAACTAAATTCCCAAAATGTGATATTATACTGTAATTTAATTTTCAGAACAGAGCGTAGCAGTTAAAGATGGACTCAGACCTGCAAATGGACTATGATCATCTGGAATCCCCCAGTGGGATGAGTCTTGATATGGAAACAACCCAGAGGGCTCTTTTGGAACAGTCTAAAAATAATTTTGCTGATAGCAATACATTCTTTGAGGTGCAAGGAGAAAATTATTGTTGTAAACTCTGTGATAAAGTGTTCAATTACAAAAATGGCATTATCAGACACCTGCGTCTCACTCATGGGAAGGAAAAACCATTTGAATGTAATATCTGTCATCGAAGATTTGGATATAAGAATATCTTGATGGAACACCAGAATATTCATTTCGGCATTAAGCCATATGCTTGTACCCTCTGTGACAAGAGATTTGCTGCTCGTTCAAATCTGGTACAACACAAAATGATACATCGAAAGCCATTTTCTTGTCAGATATGTAGCAAGCGATTTGACAAGTCAGAGCAACTTCAGCGCCACCTGTTGGGACACCCAGGGGGATTTCTGTCATGTAATTTGTGTAATTTCATAACAACAACTCAGCTTGCTTTAAATGACCATATTCAGACAAATCACCATGTTCTAAATACACCAGAGAAAGGAGGTGCTTCCAATACAACTGAAAAAACAAACAAGTCCAGTCCAGATGTAAGATCATCAACTCCAACAAGTTTGATGAATTCATCTCCGTTTTCACAGTCACAGATGCCAAACATCTCACATTCAATTTCAGCTGAAAATATTGCCCATCTGAGGAATTCTCTGCCACATTTTGCTGCAGCATTTAACTTTGATCCTTCAATGCTGCAGGTCATGGAGTCCACTGACATGAATGACAGAATATCACATGACAGAACTTCAAATATGGAGAGTGAAAGTATGAGAAAAATAGATAACATATGTGCTCACCTTGCCAGCAAAACTTCAAGCAATGCAGAAAGTCCAATAATGGTTGATGATATTAAACAAGAACCTGAATCACCTTCTGCAGCTTCAGGAGTTAACACAAATATCCCTTTTATTCCTGTGTTCCCAATATCTGGAAGACGATCAACTCGGCAAAATGTTTTAAGCAGCCAAGCTCCGAATGCTTCATCCAGGCAAAGGAATGAGAATGTGAATCAAGGAGAGAGTCCATCACGCAATTTACAGGCTTCAGATGAAACAATCACATCAGCATCAAGATCATCTCCATGGCAACCCCAGGATCAGTCAGGAATGACGGCTGACTCGACCAGCAACTTATCAGAAATGATAGGTCTGCTACAGAACTTAATACAGAGACAAGAGCAAGGAATTTCAGGACCTCTCCCATCTTTATCTGTCTCGCTAAACCCTCCCAGGTCAACCAAGGACATGGGTGTCCAACATACCTCTGTCAATCAAAACATGCCAGGTATGAAAGAAACACTAGGTTATTATGAGAGTCAGGGGAAGCTGTTCCGTTGTTTGCACTGCAGTATTTATTTTGAGGAACGTGGCTTGTATGTTTTACATATGTCCTTACATGGAAGACAGAGTCCATGGGAATGTGCTGTTTGCAACAAGGTGTGTCATGACAAGAATGATTTTCATCTTCATATGGCTAATCAGCAGCATTGAATGTCTCATCTAGATAAGCTTAAGACATTTGATTGGTCAATTTTAGATAAGCTTAAGACATTTGATTGGTCAGTTTTAGATAAGCTTAAGACATTTGATTGGTCAATTTTAGATAAGCTTAAGACATTTGATTGGTCAGTTTTAGATAAGCTTAAGACATTTGATTGGTCAATTTTAGATAAGCTTAAGACATTTGATTGGTCAGTTTTAGATAAGCTTAAGACATTTGATTGGTCAATTTTAGATAAGCTTAAGACATTTGATTTGTCAATTTTTATAAGCATTTGATTGGTCAATTTTAGATAAGCTTAAGACATTTGATTGGTCAATTTTAGATAAGCTTAAGACATTTGATTGGTCAATTTTAGATAAGCTTAAGACACTTGATTTGTCAATTTTAGATAAGCTTAAGATATTTGATTAGTCAATTTTAGTATATTTGTATGTAAGTTGAGACTTGAGTATTTTTGGTTGCATTTTTCATCACCATATCTTACAGTAGGAAGATACTGAGATATTTCATTTTTTTTTCTATGAGTAACTTTAAGGTGTAGCTTTAAAAAAATGACTGATTGATCAATCTTAACTCATATGTTAGAAAAATTGCTGGACTGCGTATTAAACCTAGGGCTTGTCACTGACTAGGATAACATATGTCAAATATTGTTTATGATTGTTTTAGAGTTATTAGTTTTTACACAAAACCCTTAATGTGAAGTGAAACAGGGGCCTGATGAATTTTTTCTTTTGTTCAGAGATTATTTCAAGCTTGCTAGAAATATCATTTTGTTTAAACTTTGCCCAAATTGAAATAAATAAGCAGGTGAACAATATTCCATCATTATAACGCTTTTCATTGCATACCACCTTATAGCGAGACTGCCTTATAATGAAGTACATGATATATATTAAAAAAGTGAACCAATTGTTTAATAGGAACTGTGTTTCACCTCTCGATAAACACCGTCTGCTGCATTAGTGTGCAAAATGGCAAGGGAAACAAATTTAGTCAACACTAATGGTTGGGAGACGATGCTAGCAACTTTCATTGATACATGAAAATTATAATCCCTCTTGTCATACACTGGTGACACAAATTTTTATGATGGATTTGAATAATAATGTATGCTAGATGTTATATCAAATAAAGTTTATTAATTTATTACAGGACTTTTAATATAAATCAGGTTGACGTGCAGTAGTCCCAAATTTGTACATTAGTAAGTTTTGAGTTGCCTCCCTCTAAATATTAAACCATGTTTATCCCTCATTAATGAACTCAACCACTAGATCCAAACACATAAGTATAGTTGCACTATTTAATTACTCCCGATAAGCAATTATGTTCTACTACTTGTTTGTCGATAGCACACGTAAACGATTGAATACAACTCCATGTTGTTTGTACTAACAAACACAGGCATCTTATTATACTGTTTTGGAACACAACACCTAGATTTAATTTATTTTACAAAAACCTGGATGAGGAAAATAAGAAATATGTACAGTTTATTTGAACTTGCTATTTTTTCTGTGATTCAGTGCAAAAACTTTGTCTACACTCTCTGATTTCAACAAGAAATAATGTTGATTTGCACCCAGTGTTACTGTAATTAGCTTGTGTTGTTATGATGAAAGACTATTTAGTCATCAACAGTTGTCAAAATAAAGCCAGCATGGTCACTGAATAAGCACTTAGTTAGGTTTCCACAGAAACGCTCATGGGCATCAATGTGACAGTTGATACTCATTTTGCATTAGAACAGATCATTACATTAAGACACACCAAAGAGATCAAATTAAAAATTCAAATGCACTCGATAAGACTTCTTTATTTTGTATTTGTTTTCATAGTGTTGCCATCAGTAGGTATTTACCAACTTTGATATTTTTCTCTATATTGTATTATTTATTGGGAAATTTTTTCAGGAAAATCAGCAAAATAAATGATTTTTATTAATTTAAATTTTTTAATTTAAAGACAATTCTATATTTCCTCACTGATTACCATTGTTGATGTCAAGACAGTGAGGTTTTAAACTAAGTAAAGAAAAAGAGCAGGAAAAAAGTTGTATGAAATTCAAGAATTTATTTCGATAGAATACAAAGTGAAAATTTAAAAAAGACTTACAGTATTGCTAATTAAATCCCAGATTATCCTAAAAGTTCTATCGCAAGTCCAGAAGTATAGAGCATTCCGAATTAATTCCAGTGGTGTTCCAAACAAATTCCAATCTTGAATGTGTTGATGTACTAATATCCTGGAATAGTATTGATGTCCTAACAGTTTTGATGTATCACATTGATATAATCAAGAATGTCTCTAAATGAATTCAAGATTATCCTAAAATAATGATTTAGTCCCAAAGTCAAAGAGCACTTTGCAATTCTAATGAATGATTTAAATAAATAAATCCTTGATAATTAAATCTGAACACAACTAAATTACTGATTCCTTTTCCTATGTAAAGACAGGAATAAAGAATTTCTGTTTTCTTCTCCATTATTTAAAAACTTATGACACAATATGAGGACCAGGATGAAGGTCCAAAGTTTATTTCCAGAATATTCTAAGTTGTAAATAAGATAAGGTGTATTACTAATATGTTGGTAAATAACATAGCAAACAATAGACCCGGAATTCCCAAAGGGAAAACCAATGTCCTAAACTAAGATCTAAGTAAACATGTTCACCTACAGATGATAATATATCTGAATGTATAATCTACAGTCATTGCCCAAAAATTACCAATATAATATGTTGTTTACTAGAACAAAAGACATTGCTCAGGTAGGCCCAGACACCTACTCTCAGTTGTGGACAAAGGTCAGTCACACAATACAAATTAAATATACATTACTCAATGTCCTATTATGATCAGGATTTTTTTAATGGCAAACAAATAGAAACTATATTTGCCTTTTTCTGTCAGAAGAAAAAAATGGGATCCACAGTTGCCTCAACATTAAAGACAGGTTAACAAGTTATCTGGGTGCAGGTGCACTAAAATGAGAGAGCAGTGTATATTGAAGTGATGCCTTATAGTGATGGAATACTGTACAGTATATCAGTGGTGAAAACTATGTTAACCTTACTTTGTAATTTATGTTCATTTAATCACATGACATGTACATGATGTTTTATAAACCCATGACAAATTTTCAGTGTTAGACATGTATATGATACCATATCATGTAAAAAAATATATAACTTCATTATCTTAGGTGTTCAAATACACTCAGGTACTATGGTTTTCACGTAGCTTGTTAAATGAGTAGAATCTCCTTATTAGGCCATGTGATAGAATCATAGACAGTCTTAATAATATGCAGTGTTAGTGATGACTTTGCTTTTCTTGCATCAGCAGAATTTTAGGCTAGATTCAAGCATATTTTTTTCGATTTAGCATTAATGTTTACTGTACATAACTGACTTTGTGTCACTGTAGGGTTTTGCATCACCATTGTTTCTGCAAAATTTAAGGTGAGCTACCAAAATTTACCTTGCTAAGCGTGGATGTAATTCAACTATTGTGCACGATATTCCAATAAACCACAGATCAATCTAATCACTTGCTTAGATGTTAGTGTTTCTAATCACTTGCTTAGGCATTGGTGTGTACCTTCCTTCAGTATATCTGAGTTGTTCAAAAATGGTTTTCTATGAGACTGGTGGGTCACCTATGTAGTTTTTACTTTATAACATGCCCAGTATATTATTTCAAATCTTGGTAACATAAACATTTCTTCTCCGATTTTCATGAAATGTCAACATGTACATATAAGTCCACTTTAAGTCACTATGGCTGTTTAGAAAAGAGCAAATTTTTTTTGTTCGATATTAAAAACAAGTCAGTAAATGGAGCTTTCTCTGATTTTATGAGCGGTAACATGAGTTGCATTAATCTATTACGTTTATAAATATTTCATATGCACCCAGACTTGATAAAAGACAAATTCATAGGATGACCTTAAATCAATATAATCTAGGTTAAATTTTATTTTTATTTTAATTAATTTTTTTAGTTTGCAACTGATTGGCACTAAAATATTGTAGCTTAATTTCCTTCATGTGAACACCCACAAGAGACTCCCTTTATTTGTCGATTTGGCCTTTTATCAAATTGGAATGTAAAATGAAACTTGAACAATGAGATTAATTTAAGCAACTTTTAACATTGTCCTTCATGTAGGGTATAGATGGACAGATGGATGTAGACACACACACAGATGACAAAGTGATTGCTTTGTCAAATTTCTGCCATGTG
>JAECUM010075637.1:0-12572 GCA_016617855.1 Megalonaias nervosa | reverse complement strand
GGAATTTATGTTAAACAACCAAGCCATCGTGCAGATAGACCATTATAATACAATTAGAACATATACTATATTTAGATTAAACGTTGCTCATTACAAACTGAAAATACTAGCCAATTGAAAAATAAATTGATATATTTGTAAATATGAATGAAATACAGGAAATGGGTATGAGCGGTAAGGTGAAAAACAACATTAAAGTTCATAGGCTAACTGGGATTGGGGACGTTAAGCACGCTTACATGCTGCTCTTATCGTTTCAAGTTATCGCAATAAGTGAAACCGCTACCATGCAATCTGTTATCCTGTATACTTCTTCAATCAAGTGTTGTCTGATTAAAATTATTCTAAAAATTACGTCATTGATTTGTGTGTACTTTGTCGTTCATTCACAAAACTACTTAGTAGCTTCGACACAACGATGTCTATAAAGAAACCCTGAGAATAAGCCATGTTAGGCAGGACTTCTTTAGTTATGAGATCTCCCCTAGAACTGAGCTGATGACAGACAAAATGGAAACTTCAACAGAGCTTACAAAGGTATGTTGCGAGCAACAGCAGGTTCATAGATTAATGTTATTTACTAAATTATTTTCAGAATGTTTTATTTTCAACATTCAAGATGGTTAACGTCGTTATAGATAAAATGTTGATCAGTATTGCCTTTTCGTTTATCTCTGCTAATCTTTACCGCATAATAAAAAGTGATTCTTCTGATGATATCTTGTGTTTATATGCTAAATGCATCAACAAAAGAGCAACCCTACACAATTATTTTTTCAAGCATTGTTTTAAGTTTTTCAGATGTAAACATTTGAATGTTATCAAACTTGCACTCATTGCGGATAGAAACATTCCGAGCTTGAATGGCAAAAATCCGGCGAAGTATCTAATTCCATTGTAGGTATTATATTCATACTGTTGTTCAATATGTAAACTGTTCAAATTGTCAATTGGAAGGAATATTCATGTCAACGATACCACGATATAAATTTCAGCATCTTACAATGAGTTGGAAATCAATATCTCTAGCAATTACAAAGATTTCCCACGTATGAGAATTGCTTCTCTTCCATTTTCTCCAGTTATTTCTTTTGATGATACATTTTCAGTAGCTGTCTTCAATTTATGTTGGAGCTCTTCAAGTTTAGTTAAAATAGGGTTATTTCTATCCTCGACTTCGATAGATCGCGAAGCGTCCCTTGCGGTGAATTCCATTTTTTCTTCAAATTGACATATGGCACTTTTGTTGCTCTTTAAATAGATGAAACAAGGCTAAGGGTGATAAATATGTCGAACGGAAAGAAGTTTAAAATCCTGCATATGATAACCATGATACTGTAAATCTTGATCATGATTATACATATCAAGAACTGTAACCTTTTGAAGAAGACGTTCAAGAAGCAGAGACATTAAAATATCAACAATAAAGGGTTGAAATAATAATTTCTGACCCATGCGACAGATAAATCTACCTGTTGTGCTAACCTTACCTTTTCTTTCTCAGTCTGGTTATCTCAGACCTGTCGTCTCAGTCATGGCGTTCAAGCGCTAAGAACTACTTTTAAAAAGAAACCATCGATGTCTTCTGCTGTACCTGAAATAGTTGTTATAAAATTCAACAATATCAACAACAACAGATACATAACAAAAAGAAACTCACTCATAAAGTAACTTAAGGTCTCTCCAATTTTGATAACACCATGCAAAACATTTACACACACACACACACACACACACACACACACACACAAGGCGAGCTTTCTGATAGAGATCAAGACACACAGGCAATACACATCACTGGCCACACAAAACCAAACTCTCTCAAGTGATACTGCAAAGCCGGCAAAACCCAGAAATGTTTTATGTCATACTGGTTTCTTCTAACTTTGTCGAACACCCACAATCCGCCCCAGTTGAATCAAATATAATATTGTGATTGCAAATGAATACTCCGTCACTTACCAACCAAATTGGTTCATTCATCAGCCCACATGCTATTCCACAAAAAGATTTCCATGTAGCGTATTATTGCACTAGTGATAGCAACACTTGCCATATTTCCGGGACAGAAAATGTAAATTTCCAAGAAAGTCATGAATTACAAATTTCCTGATGTCAATACACACTTCATTAGAACTGTACCCTGTATGCATATTGTACTGCACAGTATCGGTACGCTGTCTACCACATAACGTTTTCCAAGTTAGAACTGATGAAAGTTAAAACTTAACGGTATAAAATATATTAATTATTTATTGTCAATTTCATGTGACATCCATTACATGTGATAATATAGCAAATAATATCAAATGAATTTATATTTCTATTTTCTCATGCGTAGAATTTTTTTACTTTATGGTCGATAGGTCACCCCATTACCCTCATTAACATATTCGTCTTAACGAACAGTATAAATAAAAGCACATTGCTCAAGACGCTCATTGCGCAATACTTCGAACACGTAACAATTATAACATTTTTCTTGATTTGTTTTTCCTTTAATAAGAGCGGCATATATAGCTAGATTCCATTTAGATAATTAATCAGATTTTCATAAAAGAGTACAACACTTGATGACCTTTATATAGACTGAGAAGGAATAATAGTACCTGATGAATACTGTGTTTTGAACCTGCTGACTAAATTGCTAGGGTGTATTACTTTCATTTGCTTGGGACAAAAAACTGGTTGAGAAAAGTAATCTATGTCGATGTTAATAGCACGACAAAGAAATTCCAATCGCAATCGGCATAGCCTCGTGCGGAGACAAATAATATAACCACTTCACTGGGATTTCCTTGCCTCAGTCCAAAACCCACATAGATTATATTAATCCCAGTTAACTGCACATCTCGTAGAGCTGTGGATCCTTTTAAGGAAAATAATTATTGAGTAAATCAGTTCCAAAGTGTAATAAAAATTATAATCAGGTGAAAAATTTATATAACTGTTTAGCGAAAAGAATTTAATAATAGTTGCTTCTTTAGCAATAGCAATAAAGATATCAACAATTGCCCTATCAATAGTAAATAATGTAAGAGATGTTGTTTTTCCTATGCCACCCACACCTATTTCTCCAGTACTTTCTCCTTCATATGTACCTATGTATCCTCCAACTCCAAATAATTTTGACAGGATGAAAAGTTTTTGAAAAAATAGCTAATTATCGCTGATTTATGTGGAATTATATCAGCAGGAAAGTTAGTACTATTAGTGGCGTGATAAAGTCGCTATTTAATGGTGCTGCACAAATTGTTCCGTTCCTTGCTGGACATGTTATTTTACTTCTTTTAGCATAAGTGTTTTTTATTGCTTTGTTTGTCAAATTGTGCATCGATTAGTATTGTGTTTTTACGTGTTTCATAAACTATTTTCCAAATGTATACAATGCTGCTATGGTAACCATTAAAATCAAAATATAATGATTGTTTATTTCATCGTTGATATTATTTGTCTGATGTTTCAAAAATTGACAAGTGTTCTTTCAATGCCCAGTACCTGGTAGCAGAACTTACAGTCGAGACTTAGACATTGCAATCTGTACAGAACGTACAGTCGAGATTTAGTCATTGCAATCTGTACAGAACGTGCAGTCGAGGCTTAGTCATTGCAATCTGTACAGAACACACAGTGGAGACTTAGCCATCTGTACCGAACTTACAGTCGAGACTTAGGCAACTTACAGTCGATACTTGATCATTATCATCAGTACAAAATGTACAGTTCAGACTTAGACTTTGTCATCTGTACAGAACTTAGAGTCGAGGCTTAGTTTTTGTCATCTGTACAGAACTTATAATCACTTCGTCTCCTTTATCCTCCTCCACATTTTCTTGTCTTATTGTCACCAATAATTTATCGGCCTTTACGATACATTGTCTTGTCGCATTGTCACGAATAATATATCGGCCTTTACGATACACCTTTTTGTTACCTCGGTATTGATGGTATTATTTAACGCAAGTTGAAATGAATCATTGTATTTCTTCAAATTGTTCTTGTATCCAAAGATGCTACCCATTTCATCACTGTGTCGCTCGATGATAAAAGAAACATTGTCACCACCAACATCATAGTCCAGTTCCAATTTTTATCATGGAATATGTTGTTAAAATTTTACCATACTGTTTTATCTGTATCATAACTTCATTCTCTTAAATTAATTGTTCCATTGACTTTTTAAAATCACGTGGTACCGCATGCACTATAGTGTCCCTGTGCACCCAGTGTGCATACTATTTATGATCCGATGCGTTGATTAAACGGCAAATTACTCTCTTTTATCAGACCAACATCTTTGCATGAAAAGTATAGGAAGTTTGAGATTCGTTTGCATCAATATTTCATAAAATTTGTAACTTTGTTTCATTTGACCAATCAAATTTTCAGTTTTGATTTCCTTATCTACTATATCGCCCTTTTTTGTCATCTTTAACATACATGACTTTTTTTCAATAAAAATTATCATTCTTCACTATCTGATTTTTCCCGTGAGTTATATTGAGCCATGTGGTGGAATTATAAAATTGTTGCAGATAAAATTACGTTGTTTCTTATCGATGTAATTGTTAATCGATTTGGATGTACCTTCGTCTGGTAAATACATTTTTTACTGCGACATCAGTTTCTGATTTGGAAAAATAGACACGATACTCTCTTGACTACTTTTGGTATGTCGTTGAGTATGAAGTGTATTCAGAAAATCCCACAACCAGATGCTGCTATCCACACTTCCCAGAGTACCTGCATCTGCTAAAATTTCGTGTCACAATGTGGCCTACATTTTATCATAGAGTAATCACTGTCGAATTTTAATGTGCACTTATAAGCAAGTGTGTTATGTTTTGTAATTGAAAAAATCTTATTCGGATTTTGTTACTCAATAAAAAAACCTTCTTAGATGTAGTCACTTTTAGTCTTTAAATTCATTGATATGTTGACTTAGTTAAAGTGATTTAACGGGTTTATTGCATTAAAATGAGTAGAGGAGCAAGGGCAAAGTGTAATCTTTACGATCTAGAATCCATTTATCTACGATAAAGTTTCTCCGTTGGAAACCGAAAAATCGCATGAAATATGATTTTCTTGCCCAAAATCTCCACATTTTCTTGCTCTATCATACCACTATCTACGCATTGTTCTTCAGACATTTATTTTAACAAAATAATGTTTTATTCTGTTTAACAACTGTTAAATGACTCATCATATGCATTCCATTTCACGCGTACATTTTTTTTTCTGCTTAACATTCTCATGGTCTTCAAAATGATTGGAACATTATATATCTTGGTGCTCGTAATACATACCATGAATATTCTCTCCTCGGAAGTCTTCCAGTTTGTAAACGACCCAATTTTGAAGTGACGAAGGTATCTGTTTGATTCGGAAGTTTACTTATATTAAATTTTTAAATTCCAAATGGATAAATTGTCAATTAACCGAATAGTTTTATCCATAATTTATGTATTTTTCCTTTGGTCGCAACCAACTGTAGCTATGTCACTGCCGTGTGGTGAATGTTAGCATATTATTCATATGCTTTGGTTCAATGTAAATTCATTTTCTGGTTTCATTTTGAGTGAAATTGCTCCACATTGTAGTCTTTAGAGTTCTGTTAAACTATTCCATTATAGATGCTTTTTGTCTGCGTAGGTTGAAAAGTACTTACTGTTTTCCATTTCCAACAACGTATTCACTTTCCTGTTGTAAACTCTCTTCAGTCAACAAACTGAACCTTTACTGGCTTTCTCGCTTTGAAATTAAAGTGTCCCGTGAGTCATCTCAGTTTTACGTTTGTACATTTTCAACCCAAACGTAATTTAAGAATCCTTCTATTTCTCTGAAAATATATTTACATACATTGTTGTATTTTTTTATTTTTTTATGCTTGTATATCAATAAGGTCGTTCTGCCATTGATCATCGATAATAGAACTTTCTGTGATCGAAATATTTATATTGCTTGCTTGTGTAAGCATAGATAGATTGAACAGTTAGCCTTGTGTAATTTGTCCCCACCTTAGATTCGTGTTGGATTAGCAACTGTGCTTTCATGATTGTAGTAAACATGTATTTTATACTATTCTTGTTCAACCATTTAAAATGATAAAAATAAAATATCGAGAGAATACATCTTAAGCATGACAGATTGTCTTAAGGCGTTATGATCAAACCAATCAGAAATCCAAAAAACAACTGGAACTTTTATTATCAGCAATTTGCATTGTCTTAAATGCATGAATGATTTCCGATTTATGTCAAACTGTGAGATTCCAAAGGTTGATTAAAAAACGGCTTCTTCATATATTGAGAAACCATGTATTGTTCTTGCAATAATTTTGTTTTCCATATGTCTTTTTTAAATCGTTGTAGATTTATCTCATAAAGCTCACCAGATCTTCCAGCTGCACTGTAAATTTAGCTGAATACAAATTTGTGTATTTATTTACATTAGAGATACCTTCTTTCAATCCGTACTGTTTGACAATCTTATTATATAGATTGATTATGCTTTTGTCAATATTGTCATTATTAAATGTAATCTGGAAATATTCATTTTTTCTTAAACATTGCATGCTATTTTTTTATTACGATTGAAATCTACAAATTAATATTTTTTATTCTTGTAATTGTTTTTTGCAACACAACTAGCTTTGACCACATTTTTTCTATTCCATACAAACTTGTAATAAATACCTGATATCGAGATTGTTGCTTTTATGTTAAATTTATTAATTATTTCTATCAATTATGTTCTGCAAAACCCCCAAAACATTTCAATGCATTTTATGTTGGCATCAGACATAATCTGGTTGAGTGTTTAATGGACTCTAGTGAATTTTGTTTTCCTTCAGTAGCGCGGAAAGTACTCTTTTGAATGTATTATCATATATCGAGTGGTCCAGAAATCCAACCTACGCGAGGGTTAGAAACGTCTGTTCTAAATCATAGGATATTTTTTATCGGGTGGTCCAAAAATCCGACTCACCTATGATGCTATTATTTCTTATTTTTATTTACTGGTCACTCATACATACATACTGTTACGTGTAGGCTCGTACAAATGAAACAAAAGAAAAGAGTGAAGTCAACAAGCTTTGTAAATTTTAACAAAATAATTTATTTCCCTAGAAAACAAGATAAAAATATGAAATAGGACTTACGGTTTGTGAATATAATCCAAAAATTAATCCTAAAATTGAAAAATATAAGTCCTATCACTAAACAGTTCTAATTGAATCCAGGTTCGAATCTCGATGAAATTCCAATATGGAGGCGATGACGTCAGATGAGGTTGTTATACTGATGGCAATAGATCCTCGACTGAATCACAGTTTATAATGTTTCCGTTTAGATTCCATAATAAATTTCCATTGAATATCTTTCTCCCAGAACTTTTATAAATATGAAGCACTTGTGTAGTTTTCTAGAGAATGAATTATTAAATTCCAAAAAATAGATGAACTTAAAACAATCTGGCTTCAACAATAAAACACCTTGAGCTCTGAGGTGTAAAAATTACGACTAATCAATCTACTAGCAAAATGGCTGTTTTAAGCCTCGATCTTAGATCGCACGGTGGCTCACGTGATGAATTACGAAACCACTAATTTGAACATCGCATGAAAAAAATGCCATTTAGCACGTAGCTAGAATAGCTCTATCTAAGAATCAGATTCTCACGCTGGAAATGAATTTAAAAATAAAACTGTTTACAACAGAGCTAACACGTGGGCTGAAGATGACCTTGGTAATAGCCAATCATTTTCGCGTAGTGTTTACAAAATCTATGAACCAAAGTGAGCTAAAAATAGTGCTTAAGTCATACTTTTATGTCAAAACAAAAGACTGAATTTACTGGGAAAATATCAAATCCAGTAAAAATTATCATTACAATAAAATATAATGAAACAAAAATAAAATAAAAAGAATTTAAAACTAACACACAAGCAATTTAATTACATATTCGTAACAATACATACATACATACATACATACATACATACATACATACATACATACATACATACATACATGTGTGTATGTGTGTGTGATTTGGATTTTTAACGTAGCTTTAGCAATTGTTTATTCATATCGCTACGATGTCTGCAGTATGGCAGTGTGGATAAGAAGCCTCTTTTCTAAATCATCAGATTTATTTTTATCGGGTGGTCCAAAAATCCGACTCAACGATGACGCTAATATTTCTTATTTTTATTTACTGGTCACATACATACATAGATACATACATACATATATCCATACATACATACATACATACAGACAGACATACAGACAGACAGACACACAAACATACATACATACAAATATGCAAACATACATACATACATACATACATACATACATACATACATACATACATACATACATACATATACGTGTGTGTGTGTGTTTGTGTGTGTGTGTGTGATTTGGATTTTTAACGTAGCTTTAACAATTTTTCAGTCATATCGCTACGATGTCTGCAGTGTGGCAGTTTATAGTGATGTCTAGCACTGGGGCATCATGCCGCAGACATGTAGTGTGATGTCCCATCCAGTCACATTATCCTGACACCAGGCCAACCAGTCTTCACACTAACCTCGGATGCCGGATGTCGCGGGTTCGAACCCCGGCCGAGTCATACCAAAGATTTTTTTAAATGGTACTTGCAGCTGCCTCGTTTGGCGCTCAGCATTAAGAGGTTAGTGTTAAGATTGGTCGGACCTGTGTCAGGATAATGGGACTGGGTGGGACATGATGCTACATGTCTGCGACACGATGCCCCAGTGCTATACATTACTATAAGCTGTCACACTGCGGACATCGTAGCGATAGGACTGAAAAATGTTAAAGCTCCGTTAAAAATCCAAATCACACACACACACACGCATGCAAGCACGCACACACACGCATGTAAGGCAAAGTGTGACAAATCTGTTCGAATTCGATTTATGGTCAGTAATAGAAAGAAAGTTGCTGGTCTTTACACGGAATAGAATGAACAGTACATACGACTCAAATTTGGAACATGGATGGGCAGCTAGTTTCATTTACAAATGATGTATGGTTACCGAAAAACAAGAAGACGAAAATCGATAGTACTGAGATAGAGCAATAGGATCACCTACTAGTTTTTGCGATTGATTCGAGATTCTTTTAGACACAAGGTCGATCTTGTTAATTCGAAGATATTATTTCTTTCAGATGTGATACATTACATCTACCAAATTAATTCTTTACTGCTGTCATCTAAGTTCACCGCAAAAGGAGATCCATTGAGTTTATAGATATTTCGAGACAAATCATACCTTCTTTTGTGAGGAAAATGTAAAGAGAAAATAAAAAGTGGACTAGAATGACCCAAGGTATTCTATTCTACGGTGAAATGATGTCTCCTTGTTTTTTTTTGTCAGTGTCATTTTAAGTGGGTGTCGTTGAGTACTGTTTTTGTCCTTAACGACATCAAAACTATTTTGTTTTGTTTGATATTACGTCGATTAACTAGGCATACATCTAATTATAATACACAAGGTCTCTCGGTGTTGACACAGACTGCAGATACGTTCTCGACTGGAATGGCTTGTAGCTAAGATTAAAAAAGAGTGGTATGCATAATCAAAGATTATTCATTGATACTAATTTGAAATTAAAGTCAACGATTAGTCATTGATACTATTTTAAAGTAACTAAAGTTTGACAATTCGTGCAATAGGTTAGCTATTTCATGTTTTAGCTATTGTTCATTGGCTTAATTAGTTGTAATACGTTTTTGATGAAGCAGTATTCAGATGAATGTGATGATAATGTTGATGATGATGATGGTGTTGGTTTCGGTAGTGATGTAATGATCTGATGTAGGTATTGTGTGCTGTGATTGTTACGACAACTTCGATGTCAATAATAATAATAATAATAATAATAATAATAATAATAATAATAATGATAATAATATTAGTAATAATAATAGTTATTATTATTATCATCATTATCATCATCATCATCGTCATCAATATTATTATTATCATTATTATTATTATTATTATTATTATTATTATTATTATTTACTTTTACAAAATAAGTAAGTCGGATCTGAGTCATTTTTAGGTAATTCTGACAATTTTTTTATCTTTCGTTAAAAATCTAAATAAAATCGATACCGCATTTTGCAAAGAAATTCTCTCATTTTCATCACGTTTCTGTTTTAGCATTTGCGATTGACCTGTTGGTTGAAGGATGTGCATACTGATAAAAACGTACAGTACTGATATCAATATATGAAATTTGAGCAGAACTGATCTTCAGTATATATTTTTTTACTTTGGCTCTGATTTAGTTTTGATGTTTAATGGCACATCAGCACATAAATGGGCATAATATGCGGAGGGAATTATAGTAAAGTTCCTAACCCAGATATGCATCAGGGCGGTCGATCTGGTCTGGTCTGAGTGGGATTAGAATCCACATCCTTTTACTCACAGATACGGCACGCTGACCACGGACCCATCGTGGCTCTCTTATTTATCTGGAACAAATGATTTTATTTTTTCCAGCAGTTATACAGGATTGAGGATGTGTCATATTTATTTACACTTGATTAATGATCTTGAGAACAAATCGGCCAGCTTGATTAGATCTTTTACACAGTGGCGTAGCTTGGGGAGGGCGGGGGGGGGACAGTTATCCCCGGGGGCCATGTGCCAGGGGCGCCAAAATGAGGAAAATACAACTATTCATTATCTCAGATGCACTCGAAGGGGGCGCCAAGTTTATGTTTTGTCCCCGGGCGCTAATTACCGGGAGCGCCAAGTTTATGTTTTGTCCCCGGGCGCTAAGTACCCTCGCTACGCCACTGCTTTCAAATAATCATTTTACGTTTTATCTTTTTTATCTACATATAGTTTCACTTTGCATTTAATACATCCTTTGAAGAAGTTTAATCAGAGATGATCTTGGTATAAAAAAGTGTTGTTTATATTTTTTTTATAAAAAAAAGTCTTGCATTTTACAGGCCCCCCCCCTTCCCCTTTTCCTTTATGTTTGTTTTGCTTGACCTTTTGGCGATACCTGAACTAACTAGGCACTATATAGTCAGGACTGTGCTGAAGTGCCATTAAGCATACATACATACATACATACATACATACATACATACATACATACATACATACATACACGTTTGATGGTATATCCGCATTGTAATTACGAGGGAGGGGGAGAATAGAAAGATTGAAAGAAGCTTTGATGACGAGTTGTTACAATAATTTCAGCTATTTTATAAGTAGTACTTCATTTTTGTCTTAAACGTATTTACATGTAGCTATATTTGGGACCCTGGGGACCGAGGGGTCCAAAGCTCTCACATTTACCGATCGCTGCCATTTCACTTCTGTCGGCGTGGGTACGAGTTCATAAGAACAGTAGTTGTGTTACACTGGATTAAGTTCATAAGAACAGTAATTAGAAGTATGGATTAAGTTCATAAGAAAGGTAACTGGAACCATGGATTAAGTTCATGAGAACGGTAATTGGAACCAAGGATTAAGTTCATAAGAACGGTATTTAGAACCAAGGATTAAGTTCATAAGAACGGTAATTTGAACCAAGTGTTAAGTTCATAAGAACGGTAATCGGAACCATGGATTAAGTTCATAAGAACGATTAAGTTCATACGAACGGCAATTAGAAGCATGGATTAAGTTCATAAGAACGGTGATTGGAACCAAAGATTAGGTTCATAAGAATGTATGATGAAATATACATACTATGTACTTTTCTTTTCATTTCAGGGCAGTCATATCATTATTTTAAAAAATATAGGAAAAAAATAAATAAGGTAAAACCAAAACAAGACAGCAAACAAATAAACAGAAACAAAAGTAAACTGTCGGACAATTTTAGCGATACGTCATCATTTTGTACTCTGATCAATTATAATACACATTACAGTACATGTTCCGACTTCACAATAATTATTCACAGATCATTTGGTGTGTCAGGTTTAATGTCATTGTTCAGCACATTATAGGCTATACACGGCGGCTGTATATTTGGTGGAGGAAGACCCCAGGAAGAACCATCAATCCACATTAAGGTACTAGTGAGTTTTCTCACACACTCATGTTTGTCGATACTGAGACTCGAACTCAAGCCGATAGAGGTGCTATGTGTGAGTGATCTGTAAAGGCGAGCGTCTTAGACCACTCGGTCTTCATTTTTATATTTATTTCAAAATTTGTAAGGTAATTGAAAACAAAGCAAACGGATTACAAAATGCAAGAAGGGAGTGAAAATCAAAAGGTATATTGAAATTTGGAATTGATGCTTCTACCGACTTACTTGTTGATTCTGGTTTGTACTCAGTTAATAACAACAAGAATAAAGATTTTTCACTCAGTCTACAAAGTCACCTTGAAATGACTTAAACTTGCTGCTATCACGGTTTAAAAAATACAAACAACAGTATACATGTCATGCTGTGTTACACTGAAATGAAGAATTTAAATCACCCTTTCTCACATAAGATATAGAAATATTAGAATAAATGCAAAAGACACGATATTACAATCAAAA